>JAFVLP010000054.1:0-69497 GCA_023758145.1 Alternaria sp. BMP 2799
CTTTTTATTATTACTAGTATTATATTATTTTATTAAATATAACTATTTAAAAAACTACTTAATATTTATAATTAAAATTTACTATATATACTATTTTATATTTTAATTTTTTATAAACTATTTATATTCTTTCTATTTTATAGTAACTTATTTACTATAGTACTATTTTATTTTATTTATTTTTATTTACTATTATTATTTATAGTTTTTTTTTTATTAAACTTTACTATATAGTTACTATATTTTACTTTTTAAGCTACTAAACTTTTACTTTATTTTATAAAGCTACTAGACTTTTACTTTATTTTATAAAGCTACTAGACTCTTACTTTATTCTATAAAGCTACTAGACTCTTACTTTATTCTATAAAGCTACTAGACTCTTACTTTATTTTAGAAAGCTACTAGACTCTTAATTTATTTTACAAAGCTACTAGACTTTTAATTTATTTTTTAACTTTGAAGTCTTTTCTTACTACTATCTAAGGCGTAATTGCTTTATACACTAAAGCTACTAGACTTTATATTTTTTAGATTTAGTTTATAGTTTATATAAGTTTATATATATCTATATAGTTTTCTATATAAAAAAGCGTATCTCTAAGCTATTTTCTACTATCTTAACTCTAGAACGTAAAAATTAAGCTAAATAATATTTCTATACTATATAAGAAGAGTAGTTAGAGTTCTTAGAACCTAGCTATCTATCTAACTAAACTAGTATTAAATAGATAAGATTTATAAAGGGTAACTCTTTTAAGCTATAGTATAATTATTTTTATAAAGTAACTTAAATTAATATTTACACTAGTAGGTAATTAGGTCTAGAGTACTAAACTAGCTAGACGCGCCTTAGAGGCAACTCTTTTATACTTTACTATAGACTAAATATTTTTATAAGATAACTTAAATTAATATTTAGCTAGTAGATAGATATTTTAGGTACTAAACTAGCTAGACGCGCCTTAAAGATAACTTTTTTATACTTTACTACTAGCTAAATATTTTTATAAAGTAACTTAAATTAATATTTAGCTAGTAGATAAACTTTTTAGGTAGTATTTAGAGTAAATAGGCTTTAGCCTAGAGATTAAGGCTACGCTTTTACTAGTACCTCTATCTATTATTATTCTTATTTACAGATTAGTAGCTATTAGACTATACTAGTTACTTTAGTGTAGTAGATTACTTCTTACTTTAGCTATACTTTCTACTTTTTCTCTCTACTTTAGCGTTATTTATAGCGTAGTTTTAGAGGTAGATACTACTTTTTAGTTTTATATTTATATATCTTATTATCTAGGTAGTAGTTAGAGATATTAACTCTAGCTAGTATATTACCTAGAACTTAGTAACTATTAGAGGCTTATAAAGGTAGGCTAAGGCCTATATTATAAAGTAGTACTCTAGTACTATACCTATACTTACGCTTAACGCCTAAAGTTCTACTTACTTCTATAAGTAGATACTATTTTTAGAGTCTATAGATTAATAGCTCTACTAATAATTTTACTAGCTCTTTAGAGACTATTCTACTACCTATCTATACTTTATATATATAAAATAGCGTAGGCTTTCTTCTCTTAAGGCGTATATATAGTAGGCTTACTACTAGTAGTAACACTAGTTAGGCTTTATAGTAGACTACGCCTTAGAGAACTTAGTAAAGGTAAATAAATAGGCTACCTACTATAATTGCGCTCTAGGTACTTTTATAGTAGATAGTTAGAGTTATTTTAGTAACTTCTCTCTTTAGTATAGTCTACTCTTTTAAAGGTATAGCCTTAGCGCTTTAGCGCTCTAGTATATAATTATTACCTAGTTAATTCTACTAGTAGTTATATACTTATCTTAAAGATTAAGCTATATATATCTAAGTATAAGTAATTATACTATAAAACTGCAAATAGCTTATTAAATTAGTTATTGTTTATTTAATAATACCTTACTACTTAGATAACTATAGTAATTCTAGAGCTAATATATACTAAAAATTCTAACTTTAGAAGAGATATATTTATTAAATAAAAAACTAATACTTTTTAGAGCTTCTTAGTAATTTATAATAACTTTATAGATTATATAGCCTTACGCTAGTAATAGTTTATTTAAATTTCTACTCTATTAACTTTTAATAGTAAGGTATTAGCTTACTATAGTTTTAATAGGTAATAGAGAATTAGAGTTTAATTCTAGAGAGGTAGCCTAAGAAATAGCTACTATATCTAAAGAAGGTAGTAGGTGCGTAAATTACCTAATCTTAATATAGAGAGGTAGTAATAATAAATACTAATATAGAGCTTTTTTAGGTCTTATAATTAGAATAAGTATAATTTAAATCTCTTAATAAGAAATAATTAGAGGGCAAGTCTAGTACTAGTAGCTATAGTAATTCTAGCTCTAATAGTGTATATTAAAGTTATTATAGTTAAAAAGCTTATAGTTAAAACTTAGGCCTAGCTAGTAAATTTATCTTACTATATATACTTATCTAGCTAGGCCTTTCTTCTAAAGAACCTTATACTCTTTACTAGGCGTACTAGAGAATTAGAACTTTTACTTTAAAAAAATTAGAGTATTTAAAGTAGACCTTTACTTAAATATATTAGTATAGAATAATAAAATAGAGCGTACGTTTCTATTTTATTAGTTTCTAAAGATGCTGCAATAATTAATAGAAATAGTTAGAGGTATTAGTATTTAGTTATTAGAGGTAAAATTCTTAGATTTACTAAAGACTAACTACTATAAAAGTATTTGCTAAGAATATTTTTATTAATTAGTAAATAAAAGTTAGAGAATTAAAGATAATTAGATACTATTATAGTCTTAACTATAAACTATACTAACTAGAGATTAGGTAATATTCTTTTTCTAACTTACTTAGTATCTTATAAAAAATTAAAGTTTTTAGATTCTAGAGAGATTATAGTTACAAGGCTAAAACTTAAAGAAATTAATAGAAGGTTACTACTAGGCGTAGAGCCTACGGCTTAATTTAACTTAATATAGAGAAACTTACTAAATCTAGATAAAATAAGAATTAATAGATTAAAAGCTCTTTCTTAATTTTTTAGATAGTAGTATATAGCTATTCTTAGTTTATAAAGTAACTTATCTACTTAATTATAATAATAAGTAAGACCTTACTCTACTAAATAGCTAGGCTAGCTTTAGCTAGTTACTAGCTTCTTAGAGAAACTATTAACTTAAGTTAATAGAAGTTTAAGGTAATAATAGGTCTATAATACTCTTAGATATTCTAGACTATACGCGCGCTATACTAATAGAGCTAATAAGTTCTTTACTTTAACTAAAAGGTCTAGGTAATCTTATTAAACTCTATTATGCTAGAGATAAAGTATTATAATTATTACTTTTTAATAAGAAATACCTAGTAAGCGTATATTATTAGTATACGTTAATTACGTCTCTAACCTTTATATACACTATCTATTACTACTACTAATTAAATAGCTTAGTAAGGCGTTTAGACTAGCTTAGAGAGGTTAGTAATAACTACTCTAAGCTAGAAAGTTCTCTAAACTTAGTTATTTAGAGAAAGTAAAAGTTATAATAAAGTCTCTATAGGTAAATCTATAAAAGAATTATTATATAATAACTAAGTAGGCTAGATACTCTCTACTAGATACTACTTTATAGCGTACGTAGTAAGGCTAGTCTTACTAAATTATTTACCTATATCTTTTACGTACTTCTTATTTTCTAGGTAGGCTTACCTACTCTTAGAACTAACTATAAATCTTTTATAATAGTAATTAGCGTTAGTAATAATATAATTAATTATAACTTTTAATAATAGATTTCTTAGTTCTAGTATTAATAAAGAACGTAGCGAAATGTAATACGTAGTGTAAATTACAGAATTTAGTAAATTATTAAATCTTTAAATATATATTGCGCTCTTTAGTATTCTAAAGAGTATATCTATTTAAGTATTATTTATACTCTTAAGCTTTGCTTAGTATTAGACGTCTTTTATCTCTAGTTCGCTAGAGACTTACCTTAAAGTTATTAGTAGCTAGCCTACTAGTTTTAGAGTATAGTATAAGTTACGCTCTTTACTAGCTAAGATTAGCGTCTAGTAAGCCTTTTTTTTAACCTTTAACTTTAGATTAGATAGAGATACCTACTAAACTTAAGTATATTAATAAGTAGAGAATAAGAAACTAATAGAGATTACTCTAGTAATAGTAAGTAAAGCAGTAATAGCTTAAATTTAAAATCTAGCTCTTTTAGAGTCTAAGTTATAATTTATAGAGAGCGCTTTAGCTTTAGTAGTAGTTTAAGTTTCTTAGAATAGAACGTTATAGAGAGTAAGAATCTTATATATAGTTACTAGCTATTACTATATAAAGCCTCTTTAACAAGTTAAGTTATTTAGAAATATAGTTCTAAATAGAAGGTATATTTCTTCTAATGTAAGGGACGTTAATAGTTAATGTAGGCTTTAATAGCTCTAGTTTCGGTGCGGGTAAGACTGTAGATTTTAGGCTTGTAGATGCGACTGTTAGTGTTAATCTTATAGTTAACTCTAGGTTAACGTAGGCTAAGTTTCCCTGCTTGTACTAGGTTAAACAAGTTAGGCATCTTGTTATAAATCTACGGAGGAACTAGCTTTCTAATCTTAGCTTTAGTTATGTATAGACTCTCTATCTTGTTTATGTAATGTTTGTAATTCTTCTAAGTAATAGCGGTAAGGCGAGCAATGTTGCGCTTAAAGGCATTAAGGTTATAATTACTATTACTATTAGGAGAGTTAGCAAGCTTCTTCTAGTTCTTAGGTTGTACCTATATAGCTTTGTTAGAGTTGCAGGTAGCTATAAGAAAAGCGGCCTTAGCTATAATTATACAGATCTCTCTAAGCGCAGTTATCCTGTGTAACTTAGAGTAGAGAGGTGTCTTACTATTACTGTATACAGTCTCTAGTCTTCTGTGTTTAAGACAGTAACTAGTATAGTAGGATAAAGTAAATGACAAGCTCTAAGAGGAGAACGTAATAGTAGAGTTGTAGTCTTTAAGCTACGTTATGCCTAAGATAACGTTGTAGTCGCTGATGTCTGCAACGTAACACATTACTAGAGAGAAGTAACTGCTGTGTTTAATTAGCAATTCTATAGCTTAATCTAGCGTGTCGACTACCTTGCTATTAGCGAGTAAGAGACAAATTAGAGTGCTTGTATAGCTAGTCTTTAGTCTTATAGTAGCTACCTACTTTTAGTTTACAAAGCAAGCACTAGCTCTAGTGTTAACAAGTATAGTAGTCTTCTTCTATTCTTAGGTGTTAGAGAATGTGTAGAAGTTAAAGCGCAACTAGTTAGTTAATTAAATGTTACCTTTAGTTGTAACGGCGGAGATGTAATAATTGTAGATAGAAGCTAGTAAGAACTTCTAGAACAGGACTCTAGCAGCGGCGACCTAAAGGCAATTGTAATAATCTCTTATCTTCTAAATTAGCTATGTGTCTTTACGCTAGTTAAGCTTCTAAATGCAACTATTATTAGGAGCTTCTAAAAATCCTTCTTTAACTCGCCTATCTTGTCTAACTTCTTAGCCTTGTCTTTAGTAGACTTATTGTTAGCAACCTTATCTAGGTCTTTATCGCTAATAAACTTAGCGTCTACAAAAGCAAGCTTTATACTACTAAGCTTAGGCTTAATCTAATTCTAATTAAGAATCTTGCAACTAGTCTTGTCGCGGGCTTAGTAACTAGACTTACTATAATAGAAGTAGACCTTAGCCTTAGCTATAGCTTTACGTTACTAGTTCTTGCGCTTCTTTACAGCTTTGCGCTGTGCTCTGCGACTAGTCTGTGTCTTGCGCGCGTAACTACAATTGCTAGGTAAGCGCGTGCGCGGTGCTTTAGCTGTAGAACACAACTTATTAGCGATCTGCTTACCTTAGTTAATCTGCTTTTAAGTTACGTTAGCTTAGCGGACAGCGTTAAGAAACTTAATAAGAGCGTTAGGTTGCGCATTGTTAAAACTATAAGATGTAGAGAAAGTAAGTAATAGGCGAAGGAACTATCGCGCATAAAGAATTATTGTCTAGTCTAGATATTTAACTAGTTAGAAGACAGCTATAAAGCAACCCCGCTAGTTAGCAAACTTCTTAGAGTTGCTCTACTTTAACGTTCTATCTGTAAGCTTGTTCTAAGCCGCGATAGTCTTCTTATAGGTAGACATGCTATAGTACTAATCTAAGCCTTCTATAATATCTATGTAGTTCTTAAACTTAAGATCTTTAATGTATACCTAAGTAGAACTGTTAACTTGTGTCTGCAGGTAGGCTACCTGTTAGAGTTCTAGTATAGACTCGCACTTCTAGATAGCTGTACAACGCTACTTATTATAGTTCTTGTTATTGTTATCTTCTTTCTAGACTTTAACGTTAGGTAGCTTAAAGAAGATAGTAGTAGCGGCGCTAACTATAAATAGGGCTAGTGCTTAATGCACGCGCTGCTAGCTATTGTATAGAGGTAGAACGTAGCTGTGCGGGTCTATATTAAGAGAGTTAGACATTCTGCGACAGGATTGCAATTGTAATTGTAACAAGAAGAGAGAGCGTTAACAACAGTTACTACGAGTGTAGCGGTTAGTTAGTTAGTTAGCAGGAGTAGTGTAATAGCTAGAATACAGGTTAGGTAAAGCTGTGCGACAGTTAACACAACACTTAGGTAATAAGTCTTAGTGTAAATAGTAAGTGTTGCGCGTGTTGCGCGTGTTGCGCGTGTTATACGTATTGCGCGTATTACGTCTATCTTAGTCTTAAGCTTTACAGCGCTAGATAGTGTATAGTTAGAAGTGTAGGTTGTAGAACTATAGACGCGCAATAATATTGTTGTACTCGCAACGTTGTTGCTCTGCTAAGGTAGAGAGCTTATTATTAATAGCAGTTATTTATTTAATCTATGTTATAAGTAACTTATTGTTAGCGAGAATTATGTTATAGTTCTTATTAGTCTTAGCTTGTTAATAGTAGTAGTAGAGAGACTGCTTCTTCTTAGCCTTAAGCTAATTGTAGTAATTGTAATACAGTTGTTTAAACTTCTTGTACTGCTCTTCTTTCTTCTCTAAAGCTTAGTCTAGCTCTTAGTAGTTAGAGTTAGAGCAGCTGTCCGCGAGCTTTAGGCGTTCTACTTTCTTTACTAACTTGTCGCACTAGGCGTGTATAAGACTAAGGTTAGTAGTAGTGTCTTTAAGCTTAGTTAAAGCCTTATCTACCTCCTTGCGAGCTTTTGCAAGTGCCTTAATATGCTACTACAACTAAGTTTCGCTCTTCTTAAGGCGCTTGTTAATAGACTTGTTAAGTAACATAAGCTAGGTGTGCGCTTTCTAGGGAATAGAAGTGTTAGCAGCTTTAAGGTTAGGTGCGGCGTTAGAGAAGGCTCGTATTATGTTAATAAGGAGCTTGCGCACTATAGTAGGCTAGTTAGTAACTAGTAAGATAAGATCTTTGTTTGTGTTAACAGCGAATAAAGTGTCTTCTTCTAAAGAGATTTCTTAGCCTAGAATTAAAACAAACCTGTCTGCGCACTTAGCGTGTTCTAACACAAGAATGTATAAGAACGTTATTAAGTACTCTAGTTAAGCGTGTACTATCTTTAGGTCTTTAATAGACTATAGGCGACAGCTACTAATAGTAACGTTGTAGATAAGAGCTAGGTTGATTGTTGTAGGCTCTATATAACTGTTGTTATAGCGATCTCTATCTAGATTTAGAAGTGCGGGGTAGCTAAAGGTGCTTCGCTAACTAGGCTTAGTTTAGCGAACAATAGAAAGGTTGTTAGAGTTAAGACCTTAGCTAAGTGTGTTTTAGGTGTTAGTAAGAGAGAAGAAGAGCAGAGTAGTAGGTAATGTTTACTTGCTAATTTGCTTGCGGCTTAACTCTTAGCTACGCAACAGTGTTGTAGTAAGATTCTTACCTGTCTTAGTCTTTCTAGAAGAGCGATAACTAATGCGATAGAATAGACTGTTGTTGTTGTTAGATGCTAATTTAGGAACTAGAGAAGGACCTATTGTCTTGCGGCAATAGCTAGACAAGGTTTTAGAGGGGCTAGCGAGAGCTAATATAGTAATAATAAATGCAGCGTTAGTTAGATTGCAACAGAGTAGTAGGTAATAATACTTGTTGTAATGTAATTACTTGCGACAGTGTTAGAGTAAGTAGAGGTTATAGTTAAAGGTGTAAGAGAGTAAGAGAGTAATAGGTAAGAGAGTGCGTTGTTATATGCAGAAGCAGAGCTAATTATTTACTGCTGCCTTTCTACTTGCTTGTTGTAAAGTAGTAAGCTAAACTTTCTACTATTTACTAAGGTGCTTTAACTATAGTTAAGCGCGTTTCTGCGCAACGTCGCAATACTCTCTTAGAGTTGCAAAGCGCTTAGCAACGTTCTATAGTAATAGGCTTCTAGCGTAATATGCCTGTCTGCGATTAGCGCGATAGCGCAAGTCCCTACGTTCTGTCTGCCTAATAAGTTCTACTCTGTAGTTGTATAACAGAGCCTTATAGCAGCTAATTAGTTGCAGAGCTATTCTAATACAGAGATGTAAACTAAAGGTAGAGAATATATTGCAAGAGTGTAATAATTATTAGCGCCTTAGCTGCAAGGTTGCGATGTCGCGAGTAGTAAGTTGCGATGTTTGTTCGCGAGCGCGCGCGCTAATTCCTTTAGTGCAGTTACTACTGCGCGTGTTCTAGGTACTGTAAGGTAGACGCAATCTAGTGTAAGAGACGTTAATAGTTAAGATAATTATATTAAGTTAAGTACTAAGTAAGAGATTGCGTGCAGGTTAAGAGACCTACGCAGGCAGAACTTTAGTGTTCCTTGCTTAGTGCGACTAGGCCTAATTAGGTAGGGTCGCGGGTTTGATCTATAATATCTAAAGCTAAATATTAGCTAAAGACTAATAGTGTATAAGTAGAGTAATTAAAAGATAAAAAGTACTTTAGAAAGAGAGTTAAATAGTACGTAAAATTATTAAAAGGGAAGCGCTTATAGCTAGACTTACTTATAGTTACTTATCTAGGCTTTTACCTAGTGTACTCTTCTATAGATAGGTATAAAAGACGTTAATAGATAAGATAATTATATTAAGTTAAGTACTAAGTAAGATATTGCGTATAGATTAAAGAGAGCTATATAGACTAAACTTTAATATTTAGTGCATAAGCTCTCTACTAGTAGCTTAGTAAGTAGAGGTTGCAAGTTTAATCTATAACACTACCCTCTCTAAAAAGAGAGTAAGTTCTAATACTTAAACTATTTTGCTTAAAGAATAAAGAAATAAAGAAATCTAATATATAATAACGTATCTATTTCGCGAAAGCTTCTATAGACTAAATATATTGCAATAAAGTCTAATACTACGTTCTTTCTATTCTATTACTATATTCTATTTATATATTATTATATTAATTATAGCCTTAATTACCTATATTATAAAGTTATTCTTTATACACGTACGCTCTTATTAGTTAAGTAGCGTTATAGTAGTAATAAGTTATTATAATATTAGGTTAGTATTATATATACGTAAGCGTATACGCGTAGAGAAAGGTGTCTATATATAGTAAGTCTAGACTATTATTATAGTATAGTAACTCTAGCGTTTTATTATAATAATAGTAACTTAACTATATAGTTCTTGCTATAAGTATAGCGTTAGTAAGTCTCTAGTATAAGTATAGGTATAACCTAGTAACGCTCTTAATATTAGTAAGTATAACTATATAGTTCTAGTCTTATTATTGCTAAGATTTAGCTATTATTACTATAGAGCTTCTAGTAATTATTTACGCCTTACTCTATAATAAAGTTACTAAGTTTAACTAAAAGTATTGCTAGTAGAATAACTCTAATAATATTATTCTAACTACTAGTTATTAGGTAACTATTAACTAGACGTAGTTAAGAGCGTAAAGTTATATAACTAGTATATTCTATTTGCTAGTAAGAGATCTAAACTTTCTATATATAGTAGGTTTATTAAGATAGTTATAATAAAAGTAGGCTATAGTATTAGTAGAATCTGCAAGGTTTATATATAGCTTCTAAGATAGGTTATTAGAACTAAGAGAATAGTTAGCCTATTAAACTAAGTATTAGAGAAGACTAGAATTCTTCTTATCTTTATAGATATAAGTAGCAGGATTCTTAAGCTTAGTGTTAATATAATAGTCTTTAATAGCGTTAATAGTGTACTCTATATTATCTTTAACTTCTAGGTTAAATTCTACTAGTACTTTAGAATTCTAGGTCTAACCTAGAAGAGGGTTACTATCTACTAAGTATAGTAGCTAAGAGTAAAATATATTATATATACGCTTTATATAAGATAGTAGGTTAAGCTTATAGACTATATTATTAATAGCTTATATAATAGTAAATAGTCTATAGTTCTTTAGATCTAGTAAAGTAGATAGACGCTATATCCTAAAGTTACGTATATCTAATATAACCTAATTACTAATCTTAAACGTAGAAGTAGAAAGTCTTTCTTTATTAGTATACTTAGCTTATTTTACCTAAGCCTATTATATAGAGGTATAGAGCTTACTCTAGAGAGCTTTTATATAGTTAGTAAAGAGGTTAGCGTTAAGGCACTCTTATCTTATAGAAGCTATTAGCGTAGTTATTATTATAGTAGAAGGCGTAGGCTTAATACTACTATAAGAGTTATATTCTTTAGTTACGAAGAATAGAGACCTACTAGTAGTAGAGCTAATACTAGAGTTAGCTTCGAACTTAGCTATTAGTAGAAATAAGGCCTAGTTATTCTATTTATAGTTAACGTAGAAGTAGAGGTACTATTTAAGATATAAGTTAGCGTTCTCTATCTAACTATTAGTCTAGAGATAATATATAGAGAAGAACTTAGACTTTACTTCTAAGCGTTAGTAGAGATACTTCTAGAAATAAGAGATAAACTATAATCTCTAATTAGAAATAATCTTCTTAGAGAAGTCTTTCTCTTACTATACGTATTTAATAAAGGCTACTATAAGCGCGTCTATTATTATACTAGCTATAGAAATAAACTTTTTCTTCTTAGTAAGATAGTCTATAATTATAAGAATATTAGTAAAGATCTAACTATTATATTTATAAGATAGTAGATACGTAATAAAGTCTATAGAAATATAGAACTAGTATTTGTTTAGAATAGAGAGTAGGTAAAGTAGCCTATATTTACCTTCTCTATATACTTTACTTTGCTTATATATTAAATAAGCGTAGATATATTAAGCAATATTAGTAGTTATTCTTAGCTAATAGTACTATTAAGATAGCTTAGAATATAGCTTATATTTTCTACTATAGCCGCTATATACACTCTTATAGACTTACTTAATAACTTATATTTATATAGCGCTAGTAGAAATATAGACCTTATTACGTATATAGAGTAGACTATTAGTAATCTTATAATTGCTAAGCTCTAGCTATAGGTACTTCTTACCGTGTATTAGCTTAAAGAGAAGCTATCGTAATCTATTCTTTTTTATCTTAATAATTACTTATAGCACTATATTATTCTTATATATAGCCTTAATATTATTAAGTAATATATCTATTAATAGCTTAGCGGGCAGAGATATAATAGGTAAAGGTATAATTAGTAAGAGTATAATAGGTAAGAGTATAATAGGCAAGAGTATAATAGGTAAGAGTATAATAGGTAAAGATATAATAGGTAATATAATACATAGGTTAATATAAGGCGTAGTAGGCGTTATAGATAGAGTAGTAGTAGGTATTATAGTATTAGTTAGAATTTTAGTATATAGAGTTATAATAGGTAAGACTATAATATTATTATATATAACGTTAGCTAAAATTCTATTCTCTTCTCTTCTAGGCTTTACACTAGGTAGTGTAGTAAGAAACACGTATTACTTAGAGATATTATTCTTTTTACTAAGTTAATAAAGTATCTATATAATAGCTAGTATAGACTCTAGAAGAGCGTAATATTATTAGCCTAGGCTAGCAAGATATACTATATAGTAAGAGCCTCTATTCTTAGTAATATAGATACTATAGACTTATACTTTAGAATTAACCTAATCTAGTTTAATAATAACCTAAACTTAATATTACTAGTAAATATTATTAAAGAACTTAGAAAGGTCTCTAGAGCAACGCGTTAACGTATCTAGCTTTATACCTTACTTACTAGAGCAATACTTAATAAGAAAGTTAAACTTAGCTAGAAATTCTACCTAGTAGGCTTATTACCTATTTAAGCGCTTTATAGTTATAAATATCTATAGAGTTTAGTAATCTAAGAGTACTTTAATAGAATTATTAGTTTCTAAGAGCTTAAATTACTACTCTTTAAAGGCGTTAATAATAGTAAGTAGCTTCTTATTATAGATCTTATAGTTATATTCTACTAAAGTTATCTTATAGAATAAGAAGATAACTAGGTAAAGTAGACTAGAAGTGTTCTTCTAGAAAAGAATAGTAGTAGTAACAAAGTCTAATATATTAGTCTCTAACTATATCTCTAGGTTAGAGTTAAAGTGTGCTAGTATATCTATAGTGTAGAAGGCGTTCTTAAGATAGTAGAAAGTAACTACTACTTTACTTTTAGATAGTAGAGAGAACTAATATCTTTAGTTCTTACTATTACTATTCTTACGCGTAAGCTTAGTTAAAGCCTTAGCTATATAGAAGAATTTCTTAATAAAGCGCTAGTAAAAGTTAGTAAATCTAAGAAATAACTATACGTTCTTAACTAATTATAGCACTTACTAGTCTAAGATAGTAGAGACCTTCTTTAGGTCTATCTCTATACTATTAGTAGTAAGAATAAGCCTAAGGTACTTAACCTTCTTAACTTTAAACTTATATTTTATAGAATCTAAATAAAGACTAGTATTATAAATCTTAGTTAAGACTTTAAGAATATTAGCTTTATAAGTAGCTTTATTATTATTATAAGTATAGATAAGTATATTATTAAAATACGTAGTATATATATTATTAAGATACTCTTAAAGAGTCTTATTAATAAACGTTTAAAATATACCTAGCGTATTATATAGCCTAAAAGGTATAATAATATATTTATATAGTCTATAGTAGATAAGAAAAGTAGTCTTCTTTTTATTACTATCTTTAATGCAGATAGTGTTAAATATAGTAATAACGTTAATAATTATTATCTACTTTATCTTAGCTATATAGGCTAAGGTCTTCTTAATAGAAGAAAAAGTATTCTAATTCTTCTTTATAATAGTGTTAAGTTATTAATAGTCTATATAAATATAAAGACTACTACCTAGCTTCTTAACTACTAAGACTAGTAACGTATAAGAAGAGGTAGAGAGGTAAATAAACCTACGTCTAAGCATATTATTAATATAGACTTTAATAGCTTAGGTTTTAGTACGCGTTAGTCTATATATCTTTAGCTTATAAATGTAACTATTAGTATTAATCTTATAATTAACTCTATTATAGTAGAGAGGTAGCTTGCCTACGTTAATAAAATTAAAGATATTAGGTATCTTCTTATATAACTAGTTAGAGACTAGCTTATAAATCTCTACTTCTATTATATAGAGAGACTTTATCTTATTTATATAATAGTTATAGTCTTCTTAGCTAATAGCTGCGAGCTCTATAACTTTGCGCTTAAAGGTATCTAAGTTATAGTTCTTATCTAGTAGATTAGTAAGCTTATTCTAGTTCTCTAGTTAGATCTATATTACTTTATTAGAGTTACGTGTAGCTATAAGATACGCGGCCTTAGCTATAATAATATAGATTTTACCTAAAGAGCTTATTTATTGCGATTTAGACTTAGTAGGTATACTATCGCTATATATAGTGTTAGAAAGACTATAGTTAAGATAATAGAATGTATAGTGCAGCAATTTAAACGTTATACTATAAGATATAAAGGTAAGTATAGAGTTATAGTCTTCTAGCTAAGTTATTTCTAGAATAAGGTTAAACTTACTAATATCTATAATAAAGCAGGTTACTATAGCTATATAACTACCGTGCTTAACTAGTAGCTCTATAGCCTAGTTTAGTATATTAATAACTTTACTATTAGTAAGAAATAGATAGATAGGCAAAGTAGTTATTATAGTTATAAGACTATAGTCTTTTACCTATTATTAGTTTACAAAGCTAGCGCTAGCTTCTATATTAATAAAGGTAGAGGTCTTATACTATTATTTAGATAGTAATAGTATATAGAAATTATAGTAAAGTTAATTAGTAGAGTAAGAATTACCTTTAATAGTAATAGTAGAGATATAGTAATTCTAGATACCTTTAGTAGAGCTATTCTAAGAGAAGAGTCTAGTAGTAGTAATTTTAAGATAATTATAATACTTGTAAATATCTTAGTTCTATTATATATCTTTACGCTAGTTTAGCTTCTAAATATAACTAGTATTAGAAGTATCTAGTTTTCTAACCTAGGTTTGCCTATATTATTAGTGTTGCTTTTATTATCTATTATATTATTAGAATTATTAGTCTCTGCGCTAGCGTTATTATTATTATTAATAGTATAGTTAGTATCTATAGCGTTAAGGTAGACGCTACTAATCTTAGCTTTAATCTTTTTCTAGTTAAGAATAGAGTAGCTCTTCTTATCGCGAGCTTAATAACTCTTATTACTATAGTAGAAGTAGACCTAAGCTTTAGCTATTATATCTTTCTAAGCTTATATACGTTATAATATAGCTTTACACTATTAGCTACGTCTAGACTTAGCTTTTCGCTCTAAGTTATAATTATTAGAAGAATAGTTACAAGTCTTTAAAGCGTAGCTTTTATTAGTATTAGTATTTGCGCTAGTAGTAGTAGTCTTACTATTATTAATCTACTTCTATATTAAGTCTGCCTAGTAGATAGTGTCTAAGAACTTTATAAAAGCTTCTAGCTATTAATTATTAAAATTAGATAATATAGAGAAAGTAAGTTATAGATAAAGCTATTAGTAATAGTATAGAACTATAATAGAGTTAGAGAGCTTAGTTAGTTAGTATATAGCTATAATATAGCTACGCTAGTTAATAAACTTTTCTAATTAGTCTATTACTAGAGAGCTATTACTAATCTTAGTTTAAGCCTCTTATTAGCGTTTAAAGGTAGACTAACTAAAGTATTTATCTAGAGCTTTAAGAATATTAAGGTATTTATTAAAGAAACTAATACTATTCTTAATATATATTTATATATTACTATTAATTCTAGTCTCTAGATAGAGTATTTACTTATTCTTAGAAAGTAATTTACACTTCTAGAGAGCTATATAACACTACTTAGAGTAGTTCTTTCTATTCTTGTTATCTTTCTAGATTTCTACGTTAGAAAGCTTAAAAGTAGTATAATCTATTCTACTAACTATAGACTCTACTAGTTATATATAGACCTTATATACAACCTAATAACTATTATAAAGTAGTAGAACGTAGCTATAAGGTTTAGTATTTAATAGGTTTATATATAGATAGTAGAAGTAAGAACATAAGCGCAATAATAAAGGTAAATATTACTAATAGTCGTAAGAGTTATATTAAGAGTAACGCTTAGGTTTTTATATATAATAGCTTAGATATAGGTTTAGAGAAGTAGTGCAGTAGTTAATAGTATAGTAGTTAGTAGTACGTTAGTTAGTAGTGTAATAGTTGTTAGTACAACGCTTAGTGCGCTTAGTACGTTACTTAGAACTACGTTATAGTAGAGTAAGAGGCTTATAGTTAGAATTAAAGACTTAAAGTTATTAGATAACCTTATTATATTACCGCGACTACTAGTAGAGATCTTTCTTTAACTTATTAGTGTTATTATTTACTAAAAGTACTTATTCTTTAAAGTTCTTATTCTAGAAGATAATATCTTTATAGTTCTAATTCTTCTAGGCGTAATCTTAGAACTAACGCAATAAGTAAGCCTTCTTCTTAGCTAGCTACTCTAAGACTATCTAATACTTACTATAGAAGTCTACGTAGAGACTATAAAACTTATTAGCCTTTTTCTTATTAAGAGTAGCGTTAGCGTATATAGAATTAGAGTATAGAGTAAGAGAGAAAAAAGGTACGCGTAGTATATTAACTTTATTTTAGAGTATATTACGTTATTATTATAAGTTATTACGTAACTTATTAGTAGTAGTAAGATAGTTTTAAGTAGTAACTAGATATTCTTAAAGACTATTAGTCTCTTTCTTATAAAAGTAGACTAAGACCTAGAGCTTATTAAGGCACTTCTCTATTCTAGAAATAATAAAGATAGCTTTATTAAAGTTCTCTTTAGAGATATTACTAAGTTAGAGATTATATAGATTAGGCGTAGTCTTAGATAGACCTCTTATAATTTTAATAAAGAGAGTACGTAGTAGACCTATAGAATATTATACTACTTTAAGAAAGTTTTTATTATTATAAACTACGTAGCAAGTTTCTTCTAAGAGAGATTCTTAGCCTAGGTTTAGACTATACTATTTCTTCTTATCTTTATTATAGTTATTATTATTATTATTATTATTAAGTTTAAAGATCTCTATAAAAGTAAAGTTAGAGTAACTAAGCTTTACGTATATCTAGAACTTATTACAAATAGACTAAAGATAGTAGCTACTAAAGAAGACGTTATATAGGTTATTAGTAGAGATAGAAACTATTATAAGCTTAGCTAGAAGAATATTATTATTTTCTAGTAGATCTTCTTCTATTTCTAGAAAAGTAGAGTAGCTAAAGGTACTCTACTAACTAGGCTTAGTGTAGTAAATAGTAGAGATATAGATATTAGAGTTATCTTAGCTAAGTATTTATTAGGTATTAGTTAAAATTAGAGAGTTAGTAATAACGTAATTACAACGCTATTACTTATAACTTAACTCTTAACTATAAGATAGTACTTACTTATAGCTAGATTCTTAGCTATATAAGAAAGTAGAAGTAGAAGCTTTACTAGAGTTAGCTTTAGTATTATACTTAGAGCAAGAGATAGAGCTATTAGATAGAACTATAGTCTTAGCTATAGAAGAGCCTATATTTAAGTAGCGTTATCTACTAAGGCTAATATTAAAGTTAAGGTTACTATTAAATATTATAGTAACTATATTAGTAGTTAAGTTAGGTAGTAGAGAGAGAGAGTAAAGGTAAGAGAGTAGTGTATTAAATAGGTAGAAGCGGAGCAAATTATTTGCTATCTATAGTTCTACTTACTTATTATAAAGTAGTAAGCTAGACCTTCTACTATTTACTAAGGTATAGTATAGCTATACTATATAATTATAATAGAAGTAACTATAATTATTTCTTTGCGTAACGTTGTAATACTCTCTTAGAGTTATAATACACTTAGTAATATTCTTTAGTAATAGGCTTCTAGCGTAATACGCCTTTTGTAATTAGTGTAATTAGTGTACTAGCGCGCGCTACCTATATAATAAGTTCTACTCTATAGATATATAATAGAGCCTTAATAGTAAGTAGCGCTGTAGGTAGTTCTAATTCTAATCTAGAGATATAACTAAAGATAGAGGATATATTATAAAAGTATAAGATTATTATCTTAAGCGTAGAGTTATAATTAGTAACTTTATAAAATTATATAAATATTTATATAATTACGTACTCTAAGTTCTTTAGTATAGTTACTACTACGCGTATTCTAGGTACTATAAGATAAATGTAATATAGTATAAAAGATATTAATAGATAAGATAATTATATTAAGTTAAGTACTAAGTAAGATATTACGTATAGGTTAAAGAAAGCTATATAGGCTAAACTTTAATATTTAGCGTATAGGCTCTCTACTAGTAGCTTAGTAAGTAGAGGTTATAAGTTTAATCTATAATAGTAGGCTAGTATTAGTTTAGGTAGTAAGATAAAGGTCTTTATTACGTACCTCTCTTTAGAGAGGCCTTATAGAGAAGATAATATATTACTAGCCTAGACTAAGATCTACGTATCTACTAGAATACTAGTATAATAGCTATAAGTAGCCTATTTTAAAATATAAACTAAGAAGTCTAATATCTATATAAGTATTTAGATATTAAGTCTAAGCGCGTAATAAAAGTAAATAGAGGTAGAAACCTATAAGAGTATACTATTAACTAATTCTAATATCTTTAGAAAGATTTAAGTAAGAGTATAGCTATTAGAATCTAAAAGATAGTAAACTATACTTAAATAGAGTAAAGCTAGAGAAAACTTTAGTAGAGGCTTATAGTAGTTCTAACGTGCAAATTAATTATTAAATTTAGATATAAAGGCAAAAGACTAATTAAACTATCTAGTAGCTAGTTTCTACTAAAGTTTTTCTTAGAATAGTAGTAACGTATTTAGTTTTATAAAGTAAAGCGAATAATTAGAAGCCTAGAGACTAAAATAGCCTTTACCTATTCTTAAACTTTAAATATATAAAAAGTTCTTATTACTTAATTAAACGTAGATAGTTAAATAAAATATTATTAGTAGGCTATTTTTAGTAAGTAGAACTAGCAATATAGAATAAACTAAATAGAGGGTTAAAGTACTAGAATATATACTTATTAGATACTATAAAAGGTATTAGTTTATCTAGATAGTAGAATAGTAGCTATAGAAGTTAGAATCTACTAAGAAATATATAATAACTTACCTACTAAATAAACTAGCCCTAAAAATAGATAGTGCTTAAGCGTATTACTTATACCCCTCCGCTAGAGTAGAATTTACGCTCTAGTAAGTAGACAGGCGTAGAGGTTTATAATAAAGCCTTAGAGGTAACTCTAGGTTAAATAGCCTCTAGTATAGATCTTAGTAGTAGTAGTAAATACTTAAATAAGAACTTTAAGAACTAAAGTAGAGAAAGATTCTATATAAATAGTAGTTAGATATAGATTAATTAATTCTAAGAGATAGAGTAATTCTATTTTAATATTAGCGCTTACGCTATACTCTTAAAAGAGAAACTAGTTAAAATTTTAGTATCTAGATATAGATTCTCTATAGTAATATAACTAAAAGTAGAGACCTTAGTAGAAGCTCTAAGAAGAGTTCTCTTTTTTTCTTAATAGTTTATTACTCTAAAATTAGTTTATCTAGAGCTAGAGTTTAATAGCTAGAAGAGCGCTATACTTTTATAGTATTTAGTATACTTCTAATAAGTCTTAAAAATCTACTTAAAGAAATAGTTTTTATACTAGATTATACTTATAACTATAGTAGGTCTCTAAGGTAAATAGCCTCTAGTTAATAGAATAATATAGATAAGAGAAATTAGTAAAATAGATCTATAACTTTAGAAAAAAAATTAGCTCTAAGAGTTAGATATATTAGGCCTTAGAGAGACGCCTTTAGCGTAGAAGAGCACTAACTATAAGATAGACGCCTTTTAGCGCTAGAGTACTAATACTCTTAGTAGGCTTTAGCTATCTAGTGTATATTTAATAACTAACTTAGAACTAGTATAGATAAGAGAAATCTAACTATCTAATTAAAATATAGTATTATAATAGCTAGAAAATAGTATTAATATAATATAATTTCTATCTAGTACTCTAAATATTAAAGTAAAGAGATTTAACTAAGCGTAGATAAATAGTAGAAGTAACTATAACTCTTTTAAGATAGCTAAATATTTTATTATCTAATTAGTAACGCGTATAAATAGATTAATAAGATTTCTACTATTTCTATCTACTATCTAGTAAAACTATAGCTAAAAAAATAGACTTAGCTAAATTAGTAGAGAAAGAAAACTCTATTAAGCTTAACTCTAATTTAATATTATAAAAAGATATAAAGAGTATAGAATAGATAGAAGCTTTAGTACTAGTAAAATACTACTACTTTTATTATTCTTTTACTTATTTAATAAAGTAGAGCTAGATTTTACTATCTAACTTCTAGTTTAAAGATTCTTTATAGGCTAATCTAGATTAAAAATATTATTAGATAGAGAGTTTAGCTAAAGTAGTATATTTATTAAACTATAACGTAGATATTCTAAAAGAGACTTATAGAGAATAGAAATCTCTAGTAGAGTAAAAGAGTAAAAGTTCTCTTAATTTTAATTTTTAGTATAAATATAAACTATAAAAGTATAGTCTATTAATTCTTTAATTACTTAAAATATAAGTATAAAGATACTAGAAAAGTTACTATAGAGATAACTAGCTTATAGTAGCTAAGCGTTTATAGTAATATTACTTTTTAATTCTTTAATATTAGCTCTTTCTATTATACTAAAGTAGAATTTAGTAAGTATTAGATTATTTACCTACTAATAGAGAACGTAAGCTAAGTTTAGACTATTATAAAATAGGTTAGTTTTACTCTACTAATAATCTTACTCTAATAGTAATACTACTTAGTATAAGAGAAACTATAGTTTTAAATAATTAGTTTTTATAGCTATCTAACTAAGTATTACTATAAAGCTACTATCTACTAGATTATAGCTAAACGCTTCTAAGTTAGAATCTATACTAGAATAGAGTAATTTCTATCTATACTAGTTAGATATAAATAGACCTTTAGCCTAGAATCTTACTAGGCTAGTATTAGTAGTTCTATAGAAATTAGAGCTATTTACTAGCGTATTATAATTATATAGTACGTAGAATTAAATTCTTTATAGATAACTTAGTTATCTAGCTAGATTATATAAGTAGTTAAGTAGCTTTATTATTATAAGCTATTAAGTATAAATCTACTACTAGCTTAGTTAAAATTAGAATAGATACTCTCTCTATTAGTTAAAAAGTAGATCTAGCTTATAGTAACTAAAAAGAAGATACTACGCATAAATAGTATATAGTAAATAATCTTATAATAGTAGGTATATAGGCGCGTAGTATTAAGATTTTTAGCGCTAGATAAAAATAAAGTCTAGTAAAGCTAAAATAAATCTAGAGTCTAGTAGCTTTAGTAGAATTTTAAATTTTAGCTAAGTTAAAAGTCTAGAGTCTAGTAGCTTTAGTAAAATAAGAATAAATCTAAAGTCTAGTAGCTTTAGTAAAGTCTAGTAGCTTTAGTAAGATTTTAAATTATAGCTAAAATAATCTAGAGTCTAGTAGCTTTAGTAAAGTCTAGTAGCTTTAGAGATAGAGATATTTAAAGTTAAAGTAAGAAAATAGCTTTAAGTAAATTTATAAAATTTATAGAAGCTATATTCTTATATATTCTTACTCTAATAGCTTTAAAATATATTAAGTAATTACTATCTTTTATAAGTTTTAAAAAACTTTTAATTTAGATATACTATTATATTAGTAGAGTATTCTAGTATATTATTATTTAAATATTCTTTCTAGTATATTATAGGCTTAAGTAGTATAATATATAGTAAGTATTATATTTTTCTAAAAAGCTTAAATTATAAGCTATATTTAAGATTTTTTCTAGTCTAATAGTACGTTATTATATTAAGATATTATAAGATAGGTAGAGTTTTAATAGGGTCTTGGCAAAAGCCGACTACCTACTTGTTCTAGCCACTCGCTTATTACCTACGTTACGTACCTTATCTACGCGCTTACGTGCATTAGGTAATACTATGCGACTGTCTTATTCCCGGAGACGCTGAATGTTAACAGGCTTAAGAAAACCAAGCCGTTCTGCACGTCCTAGATTTCTATTCACTAGCATCCCCCACGGTATTAAACGTCTTTCTTCGCCCGTAGTTGGTCTTTATCGCGATTACCCTGCACAAATGGCTAGTCAACGCGTCGACGCGAAGGAGGTTGCAGACTTGAATACTGTCATGGGTCGCAACCTTCAGACATGGCCTGGCGCGCGCGACATTGAGATACAAGAAGCCACCCTGAACGCTGAAGCTCGCCATGAAGATGCACAGCACACACACGACAAGCCAAGCCAGCCTGCTCTCGCCCGCGTACTTTCGCGTCGATCGGCAGCTTCATTCGACCCAGGCCCCGCTCCCGATGGTGGCCTCACAGCTTGGACCCAAGTCCTATGCACGCACCTAACTATCCTGACCACCTTTGGCTTCTTCACGTCATTCGGCGTGTATCAGACCTACTACGAAAACACACTCGGCATAGCTTCCTCGACCATTTCCTGGATTGGATCGCTTCAGGTATTCCTTCTCTTCTTCCTTGGCACTTTTACAGGCCGTGCTACGGACGCTGGACTTTTTCGCCCGGTCTACATCGCTGGTGCGTGCTTTCAGCTACTCGGTATCTTTACCTTGGCGGAGAGCAAAAGTGTTTGGCATGTCTTTCTCTCTCAGGGCGTATGTCTGGGAATTGCAAATGGGTTGCAATTCTGTCCGTCCATGGCCCTTGTCTCCACTTACTTTGTCAAGCGTCGTGCTTTTGCGCTGGGCTTCACAGCGCTGGGGTCCTGCACTGGGGGCGTCATTTTCCCGGTTATTGTGCAGCAATGTCTACCCAGCTTAGGCTTTCCATGGACGATACGCATCATCGGCTTTATCATGTTACTCATGAATGCCATCACCATCGGCTTGTACCGTACCCGGCTCCCTCCCAGGAAAAGCGGTCCATTGGTCGACTGGGCGAGCTTCACGGAACTGCCATATGCTCTGTACTGTGCTGGTGCCTTTTTCAGTTTCTGGGGGTTGTATTTCGCTTTCTTCTACATTGGAAGTTATGCGCGAAATGTTCTTGGTGCCAGTTACCAGCAAAGTATCAATCTGCTTCTCGTGCAAGTATGCATGGGGTTTATCTTTCGCCTACTGCCGACCTACTATGCCGACAAGGTTGGTGGGCTTAATGTTCTTATACCGTTCGCGTTTGTCTGTGGTATCATGATGTTCGTATGGATTAGAATTAACTCCATCGTCACCCTGTACATATTTGCTGTCATATATGGAAGCGGGAGCGCCGTTATCCAGGCGCTTTGGCCTGCGGTAATCGGAAGTATGAGTCAGGAGAGAGATCTGAAGAAGTCTGGGGTGAGGATGGGCATGGCCTTCACCGTGGTGAGTATATCGAGTTTTACAGGTCCGCCACTAGCTGGAGCGATCATCCAGAGCCACAATGGCAACTACACGTATGCGAATGTTTGGGCGGGTCTGTCTTTCTTTGTAGGAGGGTGTCTTTTACTTGCTACTAGGGTGTCGTTGGTAGGCTGGGACTGGAAGGCAAAAGTCTAGAGGTAGCTTGCATCGGGCGTTCCTTGGCTTACCTTTCGTGCGTTGCCGCGATGTGTTCAGGATGACTAGGATTGGGGGGGTACAAGGGAACATGTTCCGTGCGATCTATGGGAAGATCATGACTTGCGACGTTCTTGCACTATCCTTCCTATTTATCCTTGAGCGTAGTGACCCTTGCTAATAGGCCGGGGTCTTCTCTCTCTCTGTCCATCTTGGCATGCCAATCCGTCTCGGCCTTGGCTGCATTTTTGCGAATCCGCGCAGTGTTCCACTTCATATAATAACAGCAAAGCGGGAAGAAGATTGAGTCTACCACAGCCCAGGCAAATAAGATTCCAAAGTTCAAGCCAACTCGTGGATGCAGATCGAACAGGATTGACCGTGTGAGCTCGACGATATTGTGCATCGGCCAACCATAGCCCCAGCGATAAAAGCTCGGTGCAAGCTCGAGGGCATAAAACCCAGTGGCGACATTGCTGATGACCCAGAAAATGAGCCACAACGCCGTCCAAGGGGAGCCCAGCAGCATGGCCATATTCTCGCTCGCAAGGCCAAAAGCAATCATTCCATTCCAATTGCCCATCCAGTATACCAAGAAGGTACCTCTGCCATACGCGTTAGGGTTACCGGCAGGCTGATTGTGGGAGGCAGTAGGACGGTCCATGGGCACAAGGTAGGCGAGGCTGACAAAGGAGTAGACGAGAGAGAGAAAGAAGTAAGATGCGACCGTCGCGATGTAGCGCCACACGATAAGCTGATAGAAGTGCAGCGGTGGATGACCTTTGGGCGAGAGGTACTTCAGATGGATAGGTAGGAAGAACGTAAAGCTAAAGAAGGAGATGATGACTAAATAGCGGTGTAAGATATTAGTATATGTCACATGCGGTTCGTACAGGAACATTGCTCACTCAGGTATATAAGGCCAATGCTAACCGCGGGTGTAGCGATAGGCGGTCCAAAGGGGCGCAAGTCGTTGACGGTGAACTCAATGCCGGGAGAGAGAGCTTGAGGTGCGATGTCTAGGCGCATGTCCGTAACTGAAACGTTGTTCTGGAGAAGATGTGCGATCCACGCGCGGCCGAATTCGGTGACTACGCGCTTCTGGAGGGTGTTAATACTGGGTACAATGTAAGTCGAGGTGGTAATTTGATCGCGCGCCGAATTATAGATGATCTGGCAGGCACCCAAGGGATCGTAGCTCGCGTTCCCCAGTTTCACTGCGGCATCGAGCATTGCTGTGGCGTTGGAATTGATGATGACGGCCGCCCAGGCATGGAAGTCGTAAACTTTGTTGCGTACGTTCAGCGAGTCGTTGTTGAAGTCTTCGGGAGACGCAAAGGTGTAGCCAGGCACCACGCCATCTTCCTCCATAATGCTGCGAACAGTGCGAGTGACAAACGGACCCACGAAGGGTGCGACCCCGGTAAACGGTGGCTGGCCATCGAAGTCTACAACGGAGATGTTCAGACCCCCCACGTTTGCATTTTGACGAAACAGTGCACCCCAGAAAAGGCAAAGAAAGGCCATGATGGCAATGGCGAGAATGAGATTTGTACGAAGCCAGAGCCTGATCACGTGTAGCCTGACACCGGCCATGGACGAGTGAAAGAACCCGGCAGGCGCCTGTTCTTGCACGATCCTGCGGCTACTCTTTGTGCGGCCACGCTGCAGCGTTGTTAGCCTATTGGGAGCGGCGGTGGTGCCATGCACCGTCTCAGTCTTGACACCCGTGGTCTGCTGCTCCAGAGGAGTAGAGCTGGCGGCGGCGGAAGCTTGTATTCCCAGCTCGGACTCGCTAGATGAGCTGGAATCGTATTCGTGATGATATCGTGGGGCGATCTGACATCCAAGTGTGGAATGAGACATGTTGGGCGCTATGATTGATTACCTACTGGACATTTTCACTGCTTATATTTCCTGAGGCCCTGACACTTAGTGCTTGCTGTGGGTTGCTGACGGATGTACGCTAAAGTGACGCTAGTTCATTTGCAGTAAGATTATTCGATGGTTCCGTCTCCAGTGAACGCTACCTACCTATGTAGGTACCTACCTAGGTAAGCTTCACTCCCGAGGTCTTGAGTTACGGCCGATGTGCCTGATGCCAAAATCATTGCTCAGCATTCTAGGTAAACTGATTCGAGCTATTTGAACGGTTCAGTAGAGTTTCCGCTGTGTGAGCCCAACGATCAGAGCTGCGCGTGTGGTTCCCAGATGGTACGAAACCCGAAATCGGTATAGCTTGGTGGCTGACATAAGCCCGGGAGAATCCAGGAACCACCTGAGCACGGATCCGCTCAATCGCGCCACATGCCAACCGCCCAACTCTCATCATGACGGACGCGGACACCTGTGGCTTCAATTACTGCCTTTGCGGGGAATCGGACCTTCGGTGCGTCGCTTCAGACCCATCTACAGAATAGGCATGTCGGGCAGGGGGCGCAGAGACGGTCGCAGCGCTAGAGGTGGCAGAGGACGAGGCAGAGGCAAGACGCGAATAGTATGCTACCGCCAAATCGCGAGACAATCGTGAGACAATCGCCACAACCAAACACTACTAAGATATGCGCAGTGGGAGTGGGAAGCATACACGCCTGGCGCCGAGGTGTACGACCAGTTATGGCGCGTTCGCAAGGAGCCTGCCACTGTCACCGCACGACTACCTAACGTCTGCCCTATGTCGAATGCACGAACGCGAATACTCCATCGCCGACAGACCGAGGACCGCTTCAAGCGGGAGCTATACACCGTAGAGGTCACATATACGGGCGGACCGGGGAGTGCACGGGACGGTATTGCCCTTACACAGCTTGAGGATGTGGACCTGCAACGCATACTGCAGTTCGTTTCTCTAGCTGAACTGGAACGATATGAAACTGAGCAGTTCAGGCTCGAGGCAAAGGCAGAGGCCATTGCTATGCGCACCGAGGCCGAAGACCTGGCGCGTCGCCAACTGCGAAAGAATGCCAAAGGGCCAAACGCCAGCAAAGGGAGCCGCGTGCTCAGCGCGCTCGCCTTTCCTGTAGAGCCGACCCCACGTTCACGGGGTCGACCGAGAGCCACACGCGGAAAATGCAGGGGAAGGGCGAGAGGTGTAGAGCCAACAAGAGGCCTCGTCGTAAGCTCCCGACAGCTCAAGAACGACATGTACAAGCAGCTGGTAGACAGCGAACCTATGGTGTTCGATCGTACAACCGAACACATCGGACAACCCACGCAGACATCGCCCAACACCACACGCTCAGCTTTTGTCGCCAACAGCGCTCTTTCGGTATCACCAATACCCAGGAGAGTATCCATCTCTGTCCCTCGACGGGAACTTTCAGAAGTTTCCGAACCTTCCGAACCAGAAGATGTGGACTACTTAGCGCTCAGCGACAATGATGCAAAATCTACAAGAGGCGACTTACCATCGCTCGCAATCGAGGTTGGGAATGCGGGCAGCAGTAAAGATCGTCCGTTCTCTAGCCCATCCGGGATCGAGAGCACTTTTCCATGTCAACTTCACCCCATCATACCCGCTTTTTCACCGTCTGCTGATAACGTGCTCCAAGGAGCTCCAACGACAGCTCCATTTCCCGCGCGAGACTCTGGCTCCCCAGCTCCATTGGATTCCAGAGTGGCGGACGTCTTTCTGCAGACAGCGTCTTCCTCTAATTATTCAGCGCTTGCTGCATCAGACCAAGACGACATAATACCCCCACAACCCGCTTCGCCGCAATTTGAATCGGACGGATACGTCGGCAGCCGAACAACATCTATGCGCACATTGTATCCGGGACAACAGTCGCTCGAACACAACAACGAAGACGATGCAGAAGCGGATGCAACGGAAGAGTTTGCTGTAGAGGCCATCGTGGCGCATTTTCACGAGCACGAGAAGAACTACTACCTCGTCAAGTGGGAGGGATACGAAGACAGCCATGATTGGCTTCCTGAAGAAGATCTTGAGGGCGCTGCAGACCTGGTCACTGAATACAAGGAGCGGATTGGATGGAGGAACAAGAAAGTCGAAATAAGATGACATGATGTAGCGAATGGGTTGAATGTAGATATGGGCTTCAATCTCTTAGTTGGTCGTCAGAAGACCAGGCATGTTGCCATGTCCCAATGCCTCATCTGCACCGTATCCATGTGCCCGCATCAGACGTTTCGAATTCCATCCACAGGGCCAGTTGAAAGAGGAGTGCGTCTCGGACAGACCCGTGTGTTGATCTGCTTACGTATATTGACTTACCTCCCTTGCTTGTTTCAGATCTGATGATGTCGTCGCAGGATAATGTGGTTCGTGGGGCAACAAAGCTCGTCCCGGTGAACTCGTCAACATTGTAAGTTTGCCACACTGCACGCCAACAAGATCGTCCCACCGCGTCATGCTCCTCATCTTCAAGTACTAGTTCCAGGTTCCCATGACGCCCAGGTGAACTCCGAGACGCTCCAAGGATTAGACATGACGCGAATTGATCGCGCCACACTGCAATGGTCCGCTAGAACCTTGGAAGCGGGCTGCAGCCTCCCGAGGTCTGAAGCAGATTGATGATCAAGGCCTTAACAGGCTTCTACGGTAACATAGCAGACTAGGGTGTAAGTTGGTGTATACATTAGATGTAACATATGCAGAACGCGACCGGAGTTCTATAAGCCGCCGGAGCGAGTGCTCACAAGTCAAACGACACGTGACGCGATGTCTCCAGGGTTCAGCCGAGGTCGTGGCTGAGCTGCGACATGCAACAACACAACACAGCGACCACCGTCACTCTTGTACGCGACACAAGCATGTCGTCTTCTACGCGCTACGCCTACCCCTTTGCCGCCTCTCCCGACATCATTCGCTCGCACCAGAAAGACGCCTACTTCTCCGGCGTGCTTCTCGATCAGCTCTCGACGCTGTTGCGCAAGCTCTATGGCGCGCGCACGTCGCATACGTATGCGTCCGAGACGCGTGTAGCCGGAGAACTCCTTTACCTCGGTCTGACGACGCTGATAGGGAACCGGACCCTGGGCGAGGAATACACAGACATTGTCCAGGTGGAAAGCGAAAGCGGACGCCTGCCGGCGCTGGGCCGCAGAGCTGGATACATACTTGGCTGCATCTTGGGGCCATATGTGCTCGGGAGGGCATTGCCGGCCTTCAGGCGGCGAGTGCGAGCAAAGCTCGAGGCGAATTTGCGGTGGCATGCACGACAACAGGCACGGGCACAGCATCAGGCACAGCAGAGTGGGAGCAAGACACAGATAGGGCGACCGTTGGGCATGCGCGTACAAAACTACCTACTCCGAAACCTCGACACCATTACATCGCCATCACCCGTGTACGCTCTCTCGTTGGCAACGTTTTACTTCTCCGGGAGCTACTACCACCTGTCAAAACGGATATGGGGGCTCCGGTACATCTTCACGCGCCAGGTGACCGAGGGCGACAATCGCGCAGGCTACGAAGTCCTGGGCGTATTGCTAGTCCTACAGATGGCTGTACAGGCTTACCTACACGTGCACAATACTGTCACCTCTTCGACAGCGGCAGTGGGTGGCGGCCACCCGCAAGGCACGTCGGCCATTGTCGGTGGCGGCGCAGAAGTGTCTCTGGATCCCAATGCTTACAGCGCCAACAACGCGCTACTATTCGACGCAGCGTCGGCGGTGCCCACAGCGGCGCCGTCCGACGTGCAAAAGTGGACACAGACACCAGCGTTGGACAAGGCAAAATACGAGCTGGAGGATGAGGAAACAATGGGATGGATTGGCGGCGGCAATCGGAAATGTACGCTGTGCTTGGAAGAGATGAAGGATCCGAGTGTGACGACGTGTGGTCATGTCTTCTGTTGGACGTGTATCGGGGACTGGGCGCGGGAGAAGCCCGAATGCCCGCTTTGTAGGCAGACGTGTCTAGTGCAGCATGTGCTCCCGCTGAGAGGGTAGACGGGTGGCGTGTACAATCACAATATCTTCTCGGCCTCATCTATCAGTCGCTCTACCTGGAATGCGCTGTCTCCGCGGGTGAACATGTCGAGAAGCTGGCTGCGGCCCTTGCCCTCTTCCGTCTGCACGTAGAACTTCTGCATGCACATGACGAGCCATCTGGCGTCGTCGACGGATACGCCCCTGTTCTCAGTGACCAAGCCCTGGCCCAGGACCAAGTTGTGGGTCTCGGCGAGCTCGTGGTGGAAGGTGACGGTGGTGTGGGGACTGGCGAACTCGCCCCTGAGCTTGAACTCTGCCAGTGTCGTGAACATGAGCGTGGTGGTATCGACGTGCGGGTGAGAGAACTGGAGATAGTGCAGCTCGGCGGCTTGCTGCGTCTGAGGCGGCTGCTGCGAGGCCGATGGGGCGTCGGCGGGTATCTCGCGGGGGACAGGGAGGACGAACGAGGGGTGCTGTTTGGCGCTGCGAAGGAGCTGGGAGAAGGTGGTGGCGGGGACAGCGAAGTGGATGCTCTGCGGGTTGGCAGCGTGGCGTAGGCGCCACAGGGCCTGGACTTCCTTGCTGGGGAGCGCCTGGACTTTGGCGAGGTCGAGGAACGAGTTGAGCGTCTTGACGCCCGGCGGCGGGGCCGTAGGAGAGCCTGGCGCAGCGGGCGGCGGCGGCGGAGGTGAGGGCCAGGGAGTCTCGGGCGGCGGCGTCAGGGGCGCGGTTGCGCCGGGCACCATGGCCTGCTTGCGCAGCTCCTCGATCTTGTCCTTGTACTGCTCCTTGAGCTCGTCGAGGTCCTTGAGGCCCTGTTGGCGCGCCTTGTGCTCGAGCTTGTCCCGGTACTTGGCGAGGATGCGCTCTTGCGAGTCGTGCGTGGCGAGGAAGCGGACGTCGTGCACCTGCGCCCAGCGGCGCTGGACGGCGCGCGGGCTGGCGAGCGGCTGGCGCAGGGCGTGACGCAGCGTGGGGAGCAGCATGGTGGGCGTCGAGGAAGCAGCAGCGGGGGTGCAGAGTGAAGGGAAATTGCTGCGACGACGACGGCGGACGTGCGCCCATGCCCGCCGCTAGCGCGCGGGAGTAGCCACGGCGCCAATGCTGCTACTGCGACAGATCACGGCATATCGTACATCGCATATCGCATATCGCATACCGCATATCGCATACCGCATAGCGCACCGCGCATCGCGCAGACCACCGACCGCCTATCCATCCCGCCTCCCCTCGTCCGCCTCGACGGGCTGCTGCCAGCGGGCATGGGCGCAGTCAACAGCAAGGCCGGCGACGCAGGCGCCCTCTATCTGCGCGACCAGACTCGATGTAAGCCGCCGCCTCGATCCAGCTCGCCCGCTCGCCCGCTCGCCCTGCTAACCCTCGCGTGCAGTCTCCGTCGCCGCCCTCACCATCACCAACGCCCGCAACCGCACGCTGCTCCACGTCTCGCCCAACGCCTTCCCCGCCGCCCGCTATGCCGCCAAGCGCGAGCCGGGCGACGACGCCCTCATCGACTTCGTCCAGGACCCCGACGCGCTGCCCCACGCCGATGGCCCGCCCGCCTTCCTGCTGCGCCTGCCCAGCGACGACGAGCTGCTCTTCCACTTCACCTTTGTCCTGCGCCAGCACCTCGCCGTCCCCGCCACCTACACGCCTCCCCCGACGGCCCACGGCGCCCCCACGGGCCTCGTCGACACCCACATCCATGGCCTGACGTTTGTCTTTGCCTCGAGCGAGCGCGACCTCGACAATCTCGTCACGCGCGAGTTCCACGCCAACCCCAACCTCCACAAGAACCCCCAGGTCGAGCTGGTTGGCGACTACTCCACCGCCGGCCACTCGTCGGTCCAGTTCCAGTGGTCGTGGAAATGGACTCCGCCCCGTGCCCCCGAGTCGCGCCCCGGCGGCTGGCGCACCAGCTGCAGTGTGTGTAGCCCGCCTCGTCTGCCACTCCGTCGCCGCAACTGCTGACCCCCTCCAGTTCGTCGAGTATGACCAGCGCGCCCACCGCCTCGAGACGCTGGCGAGCTTCACCGTCTGGGTCCAGAGTCCGTACCATCCCCCGCCCTGCCCCCATCATCCGCTGACTACAACAGACACGCCGCGCCAGCTGCAGAGCCCAAAGTCGCCCTCGCCGCGCCTCGAACTCGGCGTCCCTCCCCGCCTGCGCGTCCCCTCGGCCCAGTCGATAGAGTCTCGCGTCAGCGACTCGGCAGGCGAAGACCGCGAGTGGGACGCGATACCTCCGCGATCGCCCATCTGCGAACCCATCCCCGAGCACAGCCTGGGCCTCGTACCGAGCCACACCACCACACTGGCGAGCGGCACCGCCTCAGTCAAGCTCGACGTCTCACGCCCCGGTGAAGACCTCAGTCAGACCGACGATGGGCCGCTGTTTCGCGCCACGATGAAGTCGCTCGAGCAGAAGACGGGCAACATGCGCACCAGGTGGAAAAAGGTCCTCAAACGCGCCGAGTCCGCCATGGAGGCCCAGGTCGCATGCAACAATGCCATGGCCGACCTCATGGACGCGCTCAGAGAGGCCTCGTCGTCCAATGCAAACGCAGTGCAGCCGGCCATTGACCACTACTTTGACAAGATTGCGAAGGAGATTCTGGGCTACGAAAAGTCCAATTCCACAAACATCCAAAAACTCATCATTGATCCCATATACAAGCTTTACAATATCGACATCAAGCAGGCCGAGACGAAACGCAAGGACTTTGAGGAGGAGAGCAAAGACTACTATCAATACCTAGGACGATATCTCGGCCAACGGCAAGACTCACTGAAGGAGAAGAAGCGCGCCGAGACCGACTCAAAATACCAAGCCAAGAGGCGCAACTTTGAGCTGAAGCGCTTCGACTACTCCTCATTCATGCAGGACCTGCATGGAGGTCGGAAAGACCAGGAGGTGCTCTCCCACCTTACGCAATATGCCGATGCACAAGCCAAACGCTATCTTGAGACGGCGAAGAAGATTGAGACCATGTTGCCGCACCTAGAGGCCCTGAGCTGCGAGGTCAAAGAGGCAGACAAGGAGTTTCAGATCCAGAGGACCGAGCGCGAGGAGAAAAGACGAGCGCTGGAGACGATTAAAAAGACTTTCGATGAGGTACCCGTGCCCTCCCTCACATCTCCCGCAGCATCAACAGGCAGTGTGCCGAAAACAACGTCGAGGTCAGATCCAGAGCCGCCTCCTGGCCGCAAGGGCAGTCTTGTACCCATGTTTCAAAGCACAGTCATGCCGCCCCAGACTATCTCATCTACAAGCATTCCCTCCTCCATAGCGTTACCGCAAAGCCCCGAGGCTACCAAGGCGAGCCTGGCCATGGCGGCCCCGCAGCCGGACAAGTTCAAGGGAATCAGAGATCTCGAAGAAAAGGACCCCGCTGCAATGGCCGAAGCTGGTTCGGGTGCGCACCGCAAGGAAGGTCTTCTGTGGGCCCTCAGCAGGCCCGGAAGCCATGTGGATCCCAAGGGCTTGAACAAGCAAGCCTGGCATAAGTAGGTATAGCCTCTTTTAGTCGGAAGCCTGCTGACATAATCCAGGTTCTGGATCGTCCTTGATCAGGGGAGGCTTTCAGAGTACACCAACTGGAAGCAAAGTCTAGAGCTGCACATGGAACCAATTGACCTCCGCATGGCCTCAGTAAGGGAAGCGCGCAACGCAGATCGCCGGTTTTGCTTCGAAGTCATCACCCCCCAATACACGCGAGTGTACCAGGCAACCAATGAAGAAGACATGAAGTCGTGGATCAGTGCAGTCAACAATGCTTTGCAGACAGCTGTTGAGGCGACAGGGAAATCGGATCGGCCATCAACAGACTCGCTGCCTGGACAGACGCACCGAGATATTGCATCAGTGCTCACGGGTAAGAGTCCATCAATGTCAAGTCATCGAAACACGTACGGCTCCAAGGCACCGGCGCGGCATGCCACAGTAGGTGATCGACCTGGCGGATATCGGCGAGAGGAGGCGTTTGGCGATGAAGGTAAGCTGCTTAGGCAGGTAAGAGACGCGGATTCCAGCAACAAAATGTGCGCAGATTGCGGTACGGAGATCAAGGTGGACTGGGTTTCCATCAACCTCGGCATCATCATTTGTATCGAATGCAGTGGCATACATCGGTCACTCGGCACCCACATTACAAAGGTGCGTTCTTTGACTCTGGATGTCACGTCCTTCACTCCCGATATCATCGAGATACTGCTCAAGATCGGCAACCGCGTCAGCAATTCCATCTGGGAAGCAAGACTGGAACCCGGGCTGAAGCCGGGGCCAATGTCGACAAGAGAGCAAAGGCTGCATTTCATCACTTCAAAGTACGCCGATCGAGCCTACGTAGCACCCATAACACCGAACATGTCACACTACGCAAATCCAGAGGAGACGCTTCTAGCGTCGGTTAAGAAGAACGACATTCAGAACGTGCTCTACGCTCTAGCTCTGAGGGCAAATGCAAACGCACGCGACCGATCACGAGGCACACACGCCGTGTTTCTAGCGCTTGCAGCCGCCGACCCAGCATCTCCTTCAGCGACGGCATCACCAGCAAGCTCGCCAAGCTCAGCGGCTCGCCCAGGCACAGCGCAGCCTAGCCGCAAAGCGTTCCCCGTAACGGAGCTGCTGCTGCAAAACGGGGCCGAGCTGCCAATGCTGCCAGCGCCCATCCCCCTCGGTCACTCGGCACGAAGCTATCTTGACTTCAAGGCAGAGCAGCGTGCTGGCAAGCGGCCGGCACCCATGGTGGGCAGTCAGGCCGCACCCAGCGCAGAGAAAGCTCCGTCTTTGCCGCCCATCATGGCGGGCAACGGCAGCTCTCCGTCGGAACGAGCGCGCGAACGGGATGCGCGGCTGCAAAAGCGAGTCTCGGCGAGCGGAAGGTTAGTCAAGACTCCGAACGTCGACTTGAGTGAAGGTAAGCGCGGCTCGTAGAGCTAGCCGATGCTTACATGTTGTGTCTTGCTGTAGTGTCTACCTTCCCTGGGCGGCGTGCGGCCTGGTGCGATGGGCGTCAACGGGCTGAGGGTGTCCTGGTGCATGTGACGAGACGGATGGGGGCAATCTAGTGCACGTTGGATCAGGCGCATTGCGGTTGTGTTGGATAGACCATGTTTCGCGGGCGGCAACTGGTTTTGTTTGGGCGTGTTGTGTGTGTACTGTAGTGTAATGAGTAATTCACGACGTGGCCAGCCTGCGAGCCAGACGGGCGTGACTGTGCTGAAGTGTTGGCGCGGACCTCGCATGGAGCTAACGGGCCCGTGGTCCCCACTCGAGGGCTAGCGCGCACCAAAATTACCTGGGTCGCAAAGTTATCCAAACCGCACCCCGCCGCTGTATAGTAACTACGACTGCAACCATCACCGCAACCATCACCGCAACCATGGCCTCGGCATACTCGAACCTGCCCATGGACGGCGACGACGAATTCGACGAGAGCCAGATCGACTTTACCGACATCGAAGATCAGTTCCAGGTGCGGCTCGACGAGGGGCTCGACGCCTTTGTCGTCATCGACGGGCTGCCCGTGGTGCCCGAGGACAGCAAGGCCAAGCTCGTCAAGTTTGTGCTGAGGAAGCTCAACAGCGTGGGCAAGGTCAAGGACGACGGCGTGCACATGCCCGTCGGCGAGGCGGGCAAGACGGAGGGATATGCCTTTGTCGAATACAGCGCGCCCGCCGAGGCCGTCGCGGCGGTCAAGCAGCTCAACGGGACTGCCCTCGACAAGAGGCACACCATGGCCGTCAACAAGCTCACCGACATCGACCGCTACGGCAAGGAGGGCCGCATCGACGACGAGTACCACGCCCCCGAGATCCCGCCCTTTGAGCACAAGGAGCACCTGCGCTGGTGGCTCGGCGACCCCGACAGCCGCGATCAAATGGCCATGTACCGCCAGGACAAGGTCGGCGTCTTCTGGAACGACAAGGAGGACCAGCCCGAGCAGGTGGTCGACCGCGAGAACTGGACCGAGTCCTTCATCCAGTGGTCGCCCCAGGGAACCTACCTCACCTCCATGCACGCCCAAGGTGTCCAGCTGTGGGGCGGCAAGGCCTGGAGCCGCCAGAAGCGCTTCGCCCATCCCGGCGTCAACCTCGTCGACTTCTCCCCCAGCGAAAAGTACCTCACCACCTGGTCCCACCGCCCCCTCCAGGTCGACGAGAACCACCCCGTCCCATCGCTCTCGCTCGAGGAGGACGGCAAGAACTACATCATCTGGGACATTGCCACGGGCAAGCCTCTGCGCTCCTTTGCTACCATTGACGTCCCTGGCGGCATCGATGCCGAGGGCAACCCGGTCAAGAAGAAGCTGCAATGGCCGACGTTCAAGTGGTCCTCTGACGACAAGTATGTTGCACGCATGACCCAGGGCCAGTCCATCTCCATCTACGAGCTGCCGCGCATGAACTTGCTCGACAAGACTTCCGTCAAGATCGAGGGCGTCATGGACTTTGAGTGGGCCCCCGCAACGCCCCGCAGAGAAGGCATCAAGACGTACGAGCAGCTCTTCTGCTACTGGACCCCCGAGCTCGGGAGCAACCCCGCCAAGGTCGGCCTCATGTCCGTCCCGTCGAAGGAGATTGTGCGCACCCGAAACCTCTTCAACGTGTCAGACGCCAAGCTTCACTGGCAGTCGGAAGCTGCCTACGTCTGCGTCAAGGTCGACCGCCACTCCAAGTCCAAAAAGTCTCTCGCCACCAACTTGGAAATCTTCCGTGTCCGCGAAAAGGGTGTGCCTGTTGAGGTCGTTGACTCCATCAAGGACACTGTCATCAATTTCGCCTGGGAGCCCAAGGGCAACCGCTTCGTGCTCATTACCACTGGCGAAGTCATCCAGGGCGCCGCTGTTGGCCCCAAGACTGCCGTCTCTTTCTTCGCTCCCGAGAAGCTCAAGGGTGGCGCGCCTGGCAACTTCCGTCACATCCGAACCATTGACAAGAAGAACAGCAATGCCATCTACTGGTCGCCCAAGGGACGATTCGTCGTTGTCGCTGCTCTACAGTCGCAGCAGTCATTCGAACTCGAATTCTGGGACATGAGCTTCGACAGGCCAAAGGAGGAGTCCGAAAAGGGCGACAAGGAAGTCAATGCCAACTTGCAGCTCATGGATACGGCCGAGCACTACGGCGTCACCGACATTGAATGGGACCCGACTGGCCGCTATGTCGCCACAGTCGCTAGTGCCTTCCGTCATCGCGTATGTATCATCATCACCATTATGCTCTTTTGTCTCTGCTGACACGCACTAGATGGAGAACGGTTACCACCTCTACGACTTCAAAGGCACGCTGCTCCGCGAAGAAGCCATCGAAGGCTTCAAGCAGCTCCTGTGGCGCCCACGGCCCCCGACCCTCCTCTCCAAGGAGGAACAAGCCGAGATCCGCAAGAATCTGCGCAACTACTCAAAGGTCTTTGATGAACAAGATATTGCGAAGAAGAGCTCCGCCAACAAGGCTGTGGTGGAAGCTCGCCGCGAGATGCTGGATGAGTGGCGCAGGTGGCGCGAAGAAGTTACACAGAGGCTACGCGATGAGGGCGCCGACCTTGAGCTGGCATCTCTCAAAGGTGAGACGCCTGGTCAAGCGGATGATGGACATCAGGAAGAGATTGAGGAAATCGTAGAGGAGATTATCGACGAGACCGAAGAGGTTGTCAATTAGGTGGTCAAATGAGTAGAACCGAGTTGTGTGACAGCAGTTTCAACCAGCATGCTAGGAGCACATTGCTCCGGGCATATGAGATAACGAAGGTTACTAAGCTCACGTCCACTCACACCCGCCTTCTCCAATGTGTCCCTTGAATGGCGTTGCCGGCTTGTTTTTCGAAGATCGATCATGGTGGAATCAGGACTTACTTGCGTTCTACTTCGAGTGCGTGTGATAGTGTAACAATGTGCACACGAAGCTTCAACGCAATGTCAGCAGGAGCTGCAACTTGAAGCAAGGCCTAAGCCGTCGTTTGAGCGTCTGAGCCAGCCTTTGTCTCGCTGATGGTCCGCAGCTCGGGCGTCGCTCTTTGCTTTGATGCTATCTGACAGCTTCCCGGCCTTACCTTTACGAGACAACGTAATGGTAATCTGCACATAGGCGAGGCAACTAACGACCAAGCGATGCCCTTCAATTGAGGCTTGTATTGATATGAACTTGGGCTGTATTAAGGGTGCTAACGTGAAGCAGTGGGGACCTGCCTTCTGTTAGACATTAGTAATATGTGAGAGAGCGTTGCTGTGATAACATAGGATCTAAGTGACCGCTATATAGACTTAATTTTACAAGCTTGTACACCTTATATAGACGTGCTATAATAATTATAAAAGTTACAAGTATGTTACAGTTTAGCGATTAACCTATGCAATGTACCTAAACTTACTCTAGTCTACGGTAACCTAGCTTATGTTCTCTTCCGCTCTTCTAATTTCGCTCTATAATCCTACTCATGTTAGTACACCCTAAATCTCGCTCACCCTTTAGTCTCTGTGTGCTTACCTGACAGCTAATCCTTAAGCCCTCTTCTAAGCCGACTCGAGGCTTATATCCTAGCAGTAACCTCGCCTTCGAAATACTAACATAGCGGTCCCGACATCCGTCACTCACAATGCCCCGACTAAGCACACCCTCCGTCCCTGTCACCCAGCTAATCCATTCGGCACAATAGCCCAAACACCATGTCAATCCTTCTGGAACCCGGACGTGGAACTTTGGAACATGGCCGAACTCCTTCCACACAGCTATGCAAAGGTCCCTCGCTGTGACCGGCTCGCCGTTGGTAATGAAGATGGCCTCTCCAGCAGCTGTTTGCGAATTTAACAAGTTTCCAACGGCGAGGACATGGGCGTCTGCTATGTTTTCTACGTAGACGAAGTCCTGGAGATTGGTCCCTGTGCCTAGAATAAAGGGTGTCTGGCCGGCTGGGATGCATGAGTGTATCGTAGGGATGCACACAGTGTCGTTGCGACCGAAGATGGGTGCTGAGCGCAGGGCACAGGTGGCGAAGTCATTCGTATTTGCGGAGAGCACAAGGGATTCAGCGAGTGCCTGCTATGCATGAGTTGGTTATACAGTACGGAGGTGAAGTGTGCGGTGTCGTGGCTAGAGCAGTACAGGGAGGTTTCATACAAACTGGAGGAAGAGCAACGGTGAATCGGCAGTATTCTCTGCACATAGGAAAGAGAACATGAATAGAGTAAAACTTTGTTACCTTGCTTTGTCCATAGCTCGTATGTACACCTCCCGTGGGCCAATGCTCATCTACATTCCTGAAGTCGCGATCCAACTCGTCCAACACGACAGTCACGCTACTGGTATACACAAAGGCTTTTGTACCGCACTCCCTACTTGCTTCGACAACATTCCTTGTTCCCTCGACGTTTGTCCTGAAGATGGCCCCTTTGCCCTTCATGGAATAGCGCTTCGTCCCCAGAGGGAACACACCCACTGTGTGAATGACGACGGCAGGTCGAGCTTCGGAAAAGACGCTGTACAAGGAAGATGGGTCCAGAATGTCGCAACGAACATAGCGTACAGTGTTGGTAAAGGTGGTGCTACCGAGCGAAGGCGGGTTAACGTCTATGACGGTGATGGCGTATCTTCGGGTGCTCAAGAGTGCGGAGACGACGGCGGTGCCCAGGAAGCCACAGCCACCCGTTACCAGAACGCGTGTTGGCTCCATTACAGCGCATGGAAATTATCGCGGATGTTATTGCATAGAACTTGGTATGTTGTGGTTGCGCGCCGTAGTCGTTGGCGGTCGACGTCGCGGTGGACCTCGGGAAGAGCAGGATACATGATAGAAGCGGGTCGTGTCCGAGAATCGCCGCGCTTTCCCGCTTCGCATCAAACGCTTGTAGTGCCAAACGTGCATTATCGTTGCATAGCAAATATACACGTCTGGTATATTATAATTAATTGTACGTCATGCCGGGCAATTTTTAAGCGATGCGAAAGTCTGCAGTTTGTCGCTGGTGTTACACTGCCGCCAAATCAACTTTCCTATAACGTGGACTGAGCAGACAGAGGTTGATAACAGCTATACCAAGCGCAACTCTACGTCCATTTTACGCAGGTGTGCATTTGTTGTAGTGCAAGAATTATAGTTAGTTGGCTTTTACAGCTTTGAATACCGCCTGTGCAATCTCTGATTGATTTGCGATGCAGGAACAACATCGATCACCAAAGAAAAATATTGCTTGATTGCCGGCGTCATGAGAGTCAACGAAAGCGAAGGCATGTAGTGAAAAGATCTGAACCTATGCTACGAGGCTAATTTTATCCAGCCATCTTGACACCTCGTCTGATCCTTGTGCCTTATAGCTTGCACCATGTCCCCACATACCACGAATGGATGCAAGATGAGGTAAGGCCTACCCAGCCTCCTACCTCTCCCAATATATGGCTAATTAATGTGTAGGAATTGCAAACGCTTACAGCTTCTGAGCCGCTGACGCTTTCGGAGGAGTACGCTATGCAGTCCTCGTGGCGACGGGATGCAGATAAGTTGACTTTCATCATCTGCACTTCGCCACACACACCGCAAGCACTGTCGGATGTCTCTATACCTATTAGAGTCACTCGCAAGATAGACGACACGCCCAATCGTATGATTGGGGATGTGAACCTGTTTTTGTACCCGTCCGAGGACTGTAACGATGGCGCAGGGGAACAAGGCAAACACGAGACTGGGGAGATGGACGCGGTGGGCGAATTGGAGATAATGATTGCCCGGCCTGACGCACGAGGAAAAGGGCTAGCAAAAGAAGCCCTACAGGCGTTCATCTGGTACATATCTACCTCGCTGCCAGCCATCCTGGACGAGTACGCGAAGGGAGCCAACAACAGAGACAAGCCCAAATCTCTGAGCTACCTCCGTGTCAGAATCGACAAGGGCAACATCCCGAGCCTCAGTCTGTTCAAAACGTTGGGCTTCAGCCAAGTTAGCGAACCTAATTACTTTGGGGAGGTGGAGCTACGGTCAGAGATTGCAAGGCACGGGATAGACAAAGCTTGTTTGTTAGCAAAAAGCGTCTCGTACGAAGACTGATGAACAAACATGTCTGAGATGAATAAATCGAAAATAGGAGATTGCATGACACGACGCAAAGAAATGTCATTGTTGAAAGCACCTGGCAATGTACACGATATAAAACACACGCTTCCGCTACCGGGTCTCCTGAAGCGCGCAAATACAGACCCCCTCTCCGTCTATTGGTTCGTCTTGCCGGAAGTGTTTGGCTTGGGGACGTGGTCGAGAATGCTCTTGTTTGGCGGTGGCTGGTAGACGATCTTCCTCGTCTTCAGCGGGGCCCACTTGTACCTGTCGTGGCTGTTAGTCATGTGGGTAAAGTGGCGGAGCTGCAAATACTTGCCTCTTGACCCAGACACTGAGGGCGAACAGGACACTGGTGACGGCAAGAACCTTCCAGCCCATCTTCTTACGGTCGTCCATCTCGGGCTCGGCGGTCCAGTTGAGGAACTCGACGACGTCCTTGGCCATCTGCGAAGTCGAAGCCTTGGTGCCATCATCGTATTCAACCAAGTCGTCGTACAGCACACGGGCCATGGCGATTCCAGTGCCGGGGAAGTAGGGGTTGAAGTTGAGGCCTTCCTGGACAACGGCACCAGCAGGCGGCTCCTCGGGGTAGCCGGTCAGCAAGCTGAAGATGTAGTTGCAGCCGCCGTGGCGGGCCTTGACCATGAGGGACAGATCCGGAGGCAGGGCACCGTTGTTGGCAGCGCGGGCGGCCTCGTCGTTCTTGTAGGGAGCGGGCATGTAGTCGGACAGCTTTCCGGGGCGCTTCTCGATTTCGCCCTGGTCGTTGGGCTCTGTGTCGTATTCGTTCTCCTCGGCCAGGGCCTTGGCCTCGTCAACCGTCATGAACTTGCCGACGACGGTGCGGTAGGGCACACGCGAGATGGAGTGGCACGAGGCGCAGACCTCGCGGTAGACCTGGAAGCCGCGGCGGAGACTGTGACAGGTTAGGGGGCGGGCATGTGCGGTGCGGTGGGGAAGACGTACGCTCCGTGGTCGAAGGTCTTGTGCCACTTCTCGTGCTCCCACGGGTATTGGGTCGGGTGGAGGCTGTACAGGCACGACGTCAGTACATGGCCGCGGGCCGGGCTATCTGGGGCGCACTCACCCTTCTTCGGCGGGGGTCATGGCATCGACGTGGCGTCCGTAGAGGTGCCAGTACCAGGCAGTCGAGCCGACGGCGAAGAGAGTCGCTCCGGCGGGCAGGGCGTTGTTCTTCCAGGCCGAGGCGGCGCTGTCGGCGGAGGACCATGTCGAGGCGAAGCGCTGTATCACGCATTGGGTCAGCCAGATGATTCAATGGAAGCGGGGGCTGGCCCGAGTATGGCAGCCGGGCCAGCAGGGCGGCGACGCAGCTTGCGCCAGCTGCCGGGAGATGCTGGGCCATGCGGGAGGCGTACCGGTTTGCTCGAGGCATTGCGGGCGGCGGCGGCGGCGGAGCGTGCCGTACGCAGTGGTGAGCGAGCCAACATGGTCGTGGGAAGCTGGCTCGGGGCTGGGGGAGACGCGAGCAATGGGTTGTCGGCGATGGTGATGCGGCGGAGAACTGGTGCGAGACCATTTTCCAATTTCCAAGCTAACTAATCCACATCACGTGCGCTATCATTGGACGAGGCTGCCATGACGCCTCCGGACTGTATTTTGCTCTCGCACATGGCCTTGCATGCGAACGCGAGTGTACTCGAGAGGTGCAGGCTGCGACTGGCAGTGCGGCATCACATGGCATGGCAGGCAGGCAGTGCAGAGGGTCCCGCGTGGAAGAGACTTCGTCCGTGATACGCAGCAATGTAGCCCTACTTCTATACCCTTTCGCTCATGCAGGAATTGCAAAAGGGCTCAAACGAGGGCTGCTTCTCTCTAGCAAGACGGGCAGTGCCGGGGCAGTGCCGGGGCAGTGCCAGAACACACGGCGTCCCCAGGAGCGGGAGACGTCGTCGAGCTTCTTGCGTGGTGCCGGAACGCAACGCGACGTCGGCCTGGCTTATATAGTGGACACGGCCCCGATGCGAGCTAGGCTGCATCTAGCCGCGAAGAGAGCGCTGGAGGACCTCGAGCTCTCGCGGCGCAGGGGACAGGTCGCGACACAGCACACGAGAAGCTAGATGCACCGCTTCACCTACCATGGACGTCTTCTGGCCGCTCCCAGCCGCCGACTGAAGCCACGGCGGACGCTACTGCACACGCTCACACCGAACGCGCGACTCTCTCTTCCCCCCACCAACAGCCCTCGCCCGGTCCCTCGTCCCCCACCACCCTCCCGTCACCCTGCCCTTGTCCCCGCAAGGCACTGTTCCCACCGACGAAATATGTGCAAGCACTTCGGCGCAGAGGGCCACGCGTCCATCGACATCACCAAGGGTCGCGAGGTGCTGCCCGCCAACGTCAAGCCCGTCCACTACGACCTGACACTCGAGCCCGACTTTGCCAACTTCACCTACCAGGGCACCGTCACCATCGAGTACGTGCCCGTCCGCCCGTATGAGAGGGCCCTGCTGACACTCGGCCAGTCTAGATGTCGTCGACGACACCACGTCCATTGCCCTCAACACCAACGAGCTCAAGATCCACTCGACCAAGGTCACGGCCGGCCAGCAAGTCATTACCGAGTCGCCCCATGTCGCCACCGACGACGATGCGCAGACGACCACGGTCAGCTTCGACCAGGCCATTCCGGGCGGTAGCCAGGCGAAGCTTACCATGGCCTTCGCCGGAGTGCTGAACGACAACATGGCCGGCTTCTACCGCTCCTCCTTCAAGGCTGCCGACGGCTCCACCACATACATGGCCACGACGCAGATGGAGCCCACAGATGCCAGGCGGGCGTTTCCTTGCTTCGACGAGCCCGCGCTCAAGGCCAAATTCACCCTCACCCTCATCGCCGATGAGAAGATGACCTGTCTCAGCAACATGGACGTAGCGTCGGAGAAACAGATCCAAAGCACCATCTCGGGCGGAAGGCGCAAGGCCGTCACCTTCAGCCCGACGCCTCTCATGTCGACCTACCTCCTATGCTTCATTGTCGGTGAGCTCAACTACATCGAGACGAACAACTTCCGCGTCCCTGTGCGAGTCTATGCGCCAAAGGATCGGGACATTGAGCACGGCCGCTTTTCGCTCGAGCTGGCGGCAAAGACGCTGGCATTCTACGAAAAAACCTTTGACAGTCCCTTCCCACTGCCCAAAATGGACATGGTCGCGATTCCCGACTTCAGTGCAGGTGCCATGGAAAACTGGGGCCTCGTCACATATCGTGTCGTCGACGTGCTCATTGACGAAAACGTCAGCGGGGCAGCTACCAAGCAGCGCGTCGCCGAGACGGTGCAGCACGAGCTTGCCCACCAGTGGTTTGGTAATCTCGTGACCATGGACTTCTGGGACGGCTTGTGGCTTAATGAAGGATTTGCAACGTGGATGTCGTGGTATTCCTGCAACGTCTTCTACCCTGACTGGAAAGTCTGGGAAGGCTATGTTACAGACAATCTAGCCAGCGCACTCTCGCTCGACTCGCTAAGAAGCAGCCATCCCATCGAGGTACCGGTAAAGCGCGCAGACGAGATAAACCAGATCTTTGATGCCATCTCATACTCCAAGGGCTCGAGTGTCATCCGCATGATCTCCAAATATGTCGGAGAGGACACCTTCATGGAAGGGATCCGCCGGTATCTCAAAAAGCACGCCTATGGCAACACAGAGACTGGTGACCTCTGGGCTGCCTTAGCGGATGCCAGCGGCAAGGATGTTGGCAAGGTCATGGACATCTGGACCAAGAAGGTCGGCTTCCCAGTCGTTACCGTCACGGAAGGCACTGATTCCATACACCTTAAGCAGAACCGCTTCCTCCGCACTGCCGATGTCAAGCCAGAGGAGGATCAAACTCTGTACCCCGTATTTCTTGCGCTGCGGACCAAGGAAGGAGTTGACGAAGACTTGACGCTTTTCGATCGTGAAGCCGACTTTAAGCTCAAGGAACTCGACTTCTTCAAGCTTAATGCGGACCACTCTGGCCTCTACCGGACCTCGTACACGCCAGAGCGCCTACGGAAGCTGGGCATCTCGGCCAAGGAGGGCCTCTTGACCGTTGAGGATCGAGCTGGCATGATTGCCGACGCAGGCTCGCTGGCGGCATCTGGCTACCAGAAAACGTCTGGTATACTCTCGCTCCTTGACAGCTTCAAACACGAAGCAGAGTTTGTCGTCTGGGGAGAGATCACGGGTCGTATTAGTTCCCTCCGGGGTGCATGGATGTTTGAGGACCAGAAGATCCGGGACGCTCTGAAGAAGTTCCAGTTGGAGCTCAGCGCAGAGAAGGCACATGAGCTGGGATGGACATTCAATGAAAAAGACGGTCACATCGAGCAGCAGTTCAAGGGTCTCATGTTTGGTGCTGCCGGTATCGCTGGCGACGAAGAGATTACCAAGGCATCCTTTGACATGTTCGACAAGTTCAAGGCAGGCGACAGGTCTGCCATTCACCCCAACATCCGCGGCAGCGTGTATGCCATTGTGCTAGCGAATGGTGGGCAAGAAGAGGTAAGCAGTGCTACGAGGATGAATGGAACGCAGACTGACCAGACGCAGTACAATGTCATCGTCAACGAGACTCGGAATGCCGCCACAAGCGACGAGCGCAACTCGGCTCTTCGCGCACTAGGCCGTGCCAAGTCTCCAGAGCTCATCCAGCGCACGCTTGCCATGGCTCTCAGCGACGAAGTCAAGGGCCAAGACATCTACTTGCCCATTGCAGCATTGAGGTCACACGCGGAGGGCTGTCATGCGCTCTGGAAGTGGGTCAAGGATAACTGGGAGGAGCTGGAGAGAAGGCTCCCCCCTAGCCTGAGCATGCTGAGTTCGGTGGTTGCCATTACAACATCAGGCTTCACCCACCGGGAACACATAGAGGACATTGAGGCGTTCTTCAAGGGCAAGAGCACCAAGGGCTTTGACATGGCGCTGTCCCAGAGCATCGACGCCATCAGCGCCAAAGCCGCATGGCTTGAGAGGGATGCGGACGATGTCAAGACGTGGTTGAAGGAACACAAGTATCTGCAGTAGGCGCCCCTGTCGGTGCACTGCTATGAGAAATGGCTGTACAATATAGATGAAGAAATCAAAGACCCATGCCGTTAACGCTGTCGATAAGAGTGCGCGATACCCAGGGAGCCGGTGCGTGATGAAGCTAGCATGTACCATGAATTGTGTCCAGAAGGGTGCCTACGTCAGCTTGCCGAACGTGGGACCGCCAGTTCGGCCATGGCTCTCTGAAGAGTACAATCGGAACGCCACCACCTCACGTTGACTTTGTGGCGCTCGAGCATTGTATCGCAATAGACACAGCGCCAGCCTCCACGATACTTCCAAGGGTTGTCGGAAGCTCGGTTTCGAGTTGCGCGCAGCCGCCAGAGCCGTCATGGCGCAAAGGATGCCGCGATCCGGCACACGCGCAGACGCGAACCCAGACGCAGACGCAGACGCGCTCGCGCTCGATGACACGGTAGAGCTCGAGCAGTTCCGCCGCTCACCCCATCCATACTTGCGTCACGGAGACCAGACACAGAGGCAGTCACCAGGCCAGACGCATCGCGCCCCTCCGCCCTCGCAGTCGCGACCCTCTTCCGAGCCTCCAGGCAAGACAATGCACGACAAGGACGGCAGGACACGCAGGAAACGGGCACCGCACTCCCCGAGCGAAAGCGGCACCGAAGCCGACGACGAGGGCTACAGCCTCGTCAAGGCGCTGCCTGCTCCTCCCCTGCGACCGCACAAAGGCCTCCGCGAATCGCGGACGTCGGGCCCAGACGAATGGGCGAGTCCGCTGCTCACTCCCACACAGATCGATGACGAGGGGAGAAAGCTCCTCGAGGGCTACTTCGCTCGCACCAACCGGACGAGGCGCAAGGGAGACGCATACCACAGCGACGACGACGAGGCGAGGAGGGCCAAGCAAAAGTATCTCCAGCGGCGGCGCAACGAGCTGGTCAGGCGAACGACCGAAACTGCATTGCTCGCGGGCATTGCCACGCTCGCCGTCCGCGGTTGCGACTGCTGGGTCAATTTGCTGGCATGGCATAGAGGTCAGCTCACCCCCCACGCATGGGCCCAAGGTCGTTAACCCGTGTCTAGTAGAATTGTTGACGCACGTTGCAATCATGGCCGGCGTCTTGGGACTGTATCCGCTTCGTCTTCTGTACTACTCATGGAGAAATCACTCTCGTCTCCGGCTTGGCCGTCGAATACATCTACCAGCCGCCTTCGACCCTGCCACCATACTCTACCCTCCAATACTGCCCGTCCTCATTGCGCTGTCACTCTTTGCCTCATCATCAAAACCTCTTCTACCCAACATGTTGCTCGGCTTAGCTGCGTTGCCAGCCAGACTTATTCCCTTCAGGAGCGCTACCTTGGGCTACTCTCCTCTGCACTGGCTGGTCTCCATCATGCCCCTGATCGCTGCCGAGAACACCGACATAGCGTCTCGGCTGTTTGCACAGACACCATACAAACTCAAGATACCCCCGCCTAACCAAGGTCTAGATCCCGAACTTCTGGTGACGTTGTTTGCTCTGCATCAAGCGCTGCTACCGCCGCTATACTACCTCACCACTACGAGCCTTCTACCAGCAGAGCTGCACCTGCTTTCAATTGGGCTTATCAACCTCCTCTTGTTCTCAGACACCCCTCAAGCAGCCATACTCGGTGTCTTACTGTGGCTAGGCGGGCTGGGGGTGTTTTTGCTCTGCGGCAACATCTTGAAGTGGGGCGTTGCACTTGCACGCATTCCGCGATGGAGGCTTCGACGTGCTGGCCAAGTCATTCGAGCTCGACAGAACTTCTTGCAGGTGTTGACCCGTAGTCTGGGATCCAAACGCGATGGAAGCGATTCCTGGAAAGATGTGAGTGACAGTGATGCGGATGAAGAACCCAGATTCGACAAGCCCCTCCAAAAGACCAAGAGCCTTAAAGTCAACTTTTTAGACTCGGTCAGACACATCAGACCCTGCATGGAGGGCAGCGAGCCGCGGTCCGCCGCCGAAGCGACAAAGACTGGGTTTCAGCAGTCTACTTCTGCAAAAGGGTCCACTCATAACAGTGGACGTAAGCGTAGGAATACCCTCCCAGTCCTCGTTGCTGAAGACCATACGTCACAGCATCGGTATTCGAACCGAAGACAGTCGGGATCGATTGTGCAGTCTTATTTATCGCTCACGCCCACCGAAGCCACAAGGAGGAAATGGCTCTACGCTGGATACTTCTACGTGATTGTGGTAGGCCTGATACTGGGACCAATTCGGTATAGTATCGGCAAATATGCTCTTCACCATCACGAACCTTTTGGATGGGCCATCAGCTACCTCTTCGGCAATATATCACGCGTGCGGTGGGAAGTGTTCAAGTGGGATTTGAACTGGTGGGTTCCTCTGCCGACAAGACGACACGCAGATGACATGGCCCGACTCACACACTATCTGTCGTTGGCGGAATATGTTCGTCGCATAGTACTGGGAGAAGCGACTACGCGTCTCTTGCTGTGCGTGTACTGTGCAGGAACCATACTCGCTGGCCTCGTAGCGGTCTTTTCGCTTTCTGCAGTGGTAGAAGTCGACACACGCAGAAAGGTGTTCCACGGCACCATGGTGGCGATGCTCCTGCCGACCATCTTTATCGACCCTTGTTTTGTTGCGCTGGCGCTTGCACTGGTACTTGCGATATTCCTCCTCCTCGATCTGATTCGCGCCTCGCAGCTTCCGCCGCTGTCCAAGCCCATTGCCAGGTTCCTGACGCCGTACGTGGATGGCCGCGATCTCCGAGGCCCCGTGGTGGTGTCGCACATCTTCCTCTTGATTGGGTGTGCGATGCCGCTGTGGCTATCGCTCGCAGGAGTGGAACGGGCTGGCGAGGAGCCGTGGCAAGGCTGGGAGGTGGACGACAGGGACGTGAGTATGGTGGCGGGAGTTATATGTGTGGGCATGGGCGACGCAGCAGCATCCCTCGTCGGGCGGCGCTACGGGCGGCGGAAATGGCCCTGGGCGGGCGGCAAGTCCCTGGAAGGGTCCTTGGCGTTTGCAGTCGCAGTGTCGGCTGGACTCGTGGTAAGTAGAGTGTGGCTCCGCGTCGGGTGGGAAAGCGGTGCGGCAGGGCACAGGACGGAGGGCGAGTGGGCTCACGACGCATTGCTCACGCTGGGCAAGGCGGCTCTGTGCGCGACAGGCGCAAGCCTCAACGAGGCGGTCCTCACAGGCGGCAACGACAACGTGATCGTGCCAGTGATACTATGGGTCCTTGTGAGGGGTGTCAGGCTGTAGGCAGTCGACGCCGCCGCATCAGGCGGGCTGCAGGTACGGCGTAGATAGACGGGTCGACCCGACCATGAAGCCGGCCACATGGTCGTTCGCGCAGGGGAGCATGACTTGCATTCAGAATGCGTGCGACCAGACAAGAGGCATGTTGGAGCGTGCAGGCGGGCGATGTGGTGCTAGCGCATGAGGGGCACGCGTCGTTATCAAGCATCCCGGCCGGCTTCCTGCATGTGACACGCGCACGCCTGCCTCGAGCCACGGCGTCGGCCTCTTGTACTGCCTGTGGTGCTCCTCGCTCCCCCGACACGCTGCGCTCGCGATACCCTACTCTCCCACTCGTCTCTGCCGCCCTGCGCCGAACCTCTTCTCTCCCGCGCCCAGCTGCTCGTCGCGCCCTGCATCCCCGTCCCTCGGCCATCCATCACCACCGTCGGCCGCCCTCGACCACCGCCCGCCTCCCGCCAGCCCATGTCCAACGCCCTCACGACCGCGCTGTACCCACGTCTTCGCTGGTAGCTGACGCCCGGCTGCTCAGCCAGCGCCGCCGACCATGGCAACACCTCCCAACCCGCACGCCCCCAGGCGGTCGGGCGCGTCGCCGCCAGTGTCGACGCCCGCAGCCACAGGCTCGGAGCAGGTCATCGGAAAGTTCAAGCGCCTGCATCACATTGGCAAGGGCAGCTTCGCCGAAGTCTACCGCGGCATTCACATTGTACGTTGCTGCCCTCCCTTGCCCGGGGCGTGCACCGAGTGCTAACTGTCTCGCCGCACAGGAGAAGCGCCAGTCCGTCGCCATCAAGTCGGTCAATATGAACAAGCTCAACAAGAAGCTCAAGGACAACCTCGTCTCGGAAATCTCCATTCTGCGCAGTCTGCACCACCCGCACATAGTCTCGCTCATCGACTGCCACGAGACGCCGTCCCGCATGCACATCATCATGGAGTTCTGCGAACTCGGCGACCTGTCAGCCTTTATCAAGAAGCGCGCCGACCTCGTAAACCACCCACAGACGCAGCGCATGATAGAAAAGTACCCGAACCCGACCGTTGGCGGCCTGCACGAGGTTGTCGTCCGCCACTTTGCCAAGCAGATGGCGAGCGCCCTGGAATTCCTGCGGTCCAAGAACTACATTCATCGTGATCTCAAGCCCCAGAACCTGCTCCTCAACCCCTCCTCCATCTTTTACTCGCAGAGTGGCACCCTCGAACGCATGCCTCTGGCTGCCAGCGCCAATTCCTTGATACCCGCCACCGGCATCGCCTCGCTGCCCATGCTCAAGATCGCTGATTTCGGCTTCGCTAGAATTCTGCCGACTACCTCGCTGGCCGAAACCCTGTGTGGCTCTCCCCTCTACATGGCACCTGAGATTCTGCGGTATGAAAAGTACGACGCAAAGGCCGACCTGTGGTCTGTGGGAACTGTGCTCTTCGAAATGATGTGCGCCCGACCGCCATTCAGGGCGAACAACCACGTAGAGCTACTGCGCAAGATTGAAGAGCGCAAGGACCAGGTCAGATTCCCAGAAGGCCTCGTCTGCACCAGGGCCATGAAGACCCTTATCCGCGCACTCTTGAAGCGAAAGCCAACCGAACGCATGTCATACGAGCATTTCTTCTCAGATGCCGTCATTCGCGATGAGATTCCAGACATGGTCGATGAGGACCTTCCGGGTTCTATGCAAGCGTCTGAGCGCATGCAAACCTCCGTATTAGAACCACCCATTGAGCCACCCCAGCGAGTCCACAAGGCGCCCCTCGAGCTGGAATCTAGGCCTACTGACAGCCCATACTCGATCTCGACCAGGGACAGGACGACAGGCCTTGGGACGACACCACCTTCACGGCCGGCTTCTCGACCTGTATCCGGCAACTTCTCAGGCACTCCACCGCAATATCTGCCTGCAAGACGAGCTAGTAACGCCCCTATTGAGCCCACCGACGGACGCACTCCAACGCGTGAGCATCGTCGGCCTACGCTCACCAACGCTGCAACCGCACCAGGACGTACTGCGACGCTGCAAGACCAGACGACAGCACCTACTGCCACCAGCCACAGGCGCAAGTACTCTCGCGACGAACAAGGCCCGCCACACATCGGTCTCAAGGAGCACCTGGATCGCGAGCGAATCCCACAGAGGACGGAAGCAAACGTGTTGAAAGAGGCGGCAGAGCGAGCAGCACAAGATAACGCGCTTGACGAGGGGTTTGTCTTTGTGGAAAAACGGCGTGTGGAGATTGACGCACTGGCAGACGAGATTGCGAATAGTCCACAAACACAGCGGGATCGTCCCCTCCACCGGGAAGCAGCGATGAAGCGAGGATCGACAACGCAAGGGTCCCCAACATCAACCACTGGCGCAGTCCCCTCGAAAGCCATTCAGATTCAGCAAAAGCCTACCATTACGCACCAGCGCACAGCTTCTTACAGCCGGCGACAATACCGCCCAAGCTTTGAAACCGCCACCTCTGCCCTTTCCAAGGCTATGAACATGGTCAATATCCGAGGGCTTGGTCTGTCTCCGCCGGTCATGAAGGGCGTCTCACCCCCACAGGGCTATTCCGCATTCCCAGCCTATCCCACTGCGCAAAGCAGCATGCTAATGGTCGGCGATGGAGGCAAATCCGTTGGCAAAGATGAAGATACCATGACGGTGAAAAGGATTGAGGATCTGGCCCAGCTCAGCCACGTTGTATATGGCTTCGCTGAAGTCAAATACAGTCAGCTTGTTCCGGTTGCACCAAGCGACCCAGCTTTAGGAGTCGGTTCCACTGGCGTTGCTCGCAAGCCCAACAGCGATGTGATCGACGATGACGATGACGACGAAGATTTGACGCCTGATACTATTCTCATCATTTCCGAGGAAGCGCTGGTACTCTTCGTCAAGACGTTAGCAATGTTGAACAAGGCTATGGACCTGACCGGCAGCTACTGGAATCGCGCCCGCCGTAATAGTGGCCCCGACGGAACAAGCCGAACCAATGCAAAGCTGGGTCAGGTGGTCTCATGGATGCGTGATCGATTCAACGAATGCTGCGTCAAATCTGAGATTGTCGCACGTAAGCTCAAGCAGGCGCAGGGGCAGCTACCGGCAGATCATCCAAGCCATCCTCACAATCAATCGGCGGCATCCAGCTCTACAACTGCTGTAGGTTCTGCGGAGAACATTCTACTTACGACTGGTGTTACCGCCGAGAAACTATTATATGACCGGTCGCTAGAGATGAGTCGCCAGGCAGCCATTGATGAACTCACTGGACACAACCTGGCGGACTGCGATATCAACTACTGGACTGCCATCACGATGCTTCAAGCTGTTCTTGAAGAGGAAGAAGAATCGTCCAACGAGAAGGCTGATGCCGAGGAGATTAATGGCCTCGACGGCGAAGATCGGCGCTCAATCCAGAAGCGTAAGTCTCGCTACAGTGTCCCCAAAGTGTACCCAACTAACCAACGCAGTCCTTGAACAAATGAGAAGCCGGCAACGGGCTCTTAAGAAGAAACTCGACGTTGTCAGTACTCAAAAGCGCACTTCTATCACTAGTGCGCCTGCACAACATTCCGTGGGACGCAGCTCTTCTTCCCAAGGTGTCGCAAAGTAGTCATGCATCGTACAAAACCACCTTTTCAAGTATCAAACTTACAACTGCTTGTTTTCGCACCTAGGGACGGCACTATCCTTACGAGCCCCTGCTCTCTGTGTATGGGTTTATCATTCGGTATTCTTTGCGTGGTTTGGCACAACGGGGCGTCATGAAGGGCATTGGCGCACTCGCATTCGTTCGCATATGATACCAGGATCTTGAATAGCAACGACGTGCAAATTTTTCTCATTATCAGGCGTTTGAAATGAATAGCGGGTTCAGGCGCACGGTTGGGTTGGCATTCTGCTATGGAGGGACAGTGCTTGCATTGGTTCTGGGCTGGCCTTTGAAGCAATAGAACGTGTATCGAGACTTGCACGAATTATTAGTAGCTGGGGAATAACAAGAAGTGGTCAGTGTATCGAACTTGCAGACCATGCAGCAGATATGAAATGTGACACCTGCAGGCTGAATTCCCTGTTTACCATCATACGCGCAACCTCAGGTCGTGCCAGTAGACACCGGAGCTTTGCAAATGTTCAGCCCACATGACCATCCAAGCTAATGTACAAGCATGATGTTGCTCCACGCAATGAGCTCGGGCGTCCGTCTCGAGACCGCGTTTTCAAGAAATGGAAATGCTTATGATCTTAATATCCTCCTCCGGCTTCTCTTTGTATACTTTGGTATTCTCGATTTTGTGAATAACATCCATCCCAGCAATCGCTCGTGCGAAGATGGTATGCTTGTTGTCAAGCCAGGGCTGCATACATGTCACAGTCAGCGCACCGCCTCATCGTGAAACTGAAAGTAAACGAGAAGACAAGGACTTACCGTCTTTTCGGTGGTAATGAAGAATTGACTTCCGTTCGAATTTGGGCCGGCATTCGCCATGCTCACTGTGTAGGCTTTGTCGTGTCTCAAGTTGGAGAACTCATCTGCAAACTCCTTGCCCCAAATACTCTCTCCACCAGTGCCGTCACCAAGTGGGTCACCAGTCTGTATCATGAATTTGCGGATCACGCGGTGGAATATGACGTTGTTGTAGTAGTTGTTGCGCGCGTGTGTGACGAAGTTTTCCACGGCCTTGGGAGCGGCGTCCGGGAAGAGACGGATGGTAACATCGCCATAGGTGGTGTGGAGAGTAGCTGTAGTGCCTGTTGCGGCGAGTGCTTTGTCGTCTCTTTGTTTGCTGGAGGCAGCAACGCGAGGCTTTTCGTTCTGCACATCACGGGTCGACTTGGTAGCGCTGGCATCGTTAGTGTACATGTAGAAACGGACCTTGCCAGAACCTGTAGTGACGAGCATGGCATCTCTGGCCTCGGCTTCCTGTAGTAACGGGTTCTCGCTCGCTGCCATTTCGACAGTGACAACACCCTTTTTCTCTGGTTGCCCTTGGTAGAGGCACAGCCATAGCGGTCTGATGGATTCTTCCTGGCCGTACAGCTTCACAAGCTTGTTGGTCAGTGTGTTGATCACTTTGACGCCGTACATGCTGCCGTATAGGATGAAATTGCTTGTCTCATCAAATGTCACATTCATGCGACACCTCGTCATAGGCTGGTCGAGCTCTCTTTCGATGGCTATGCGTCGACCAAACTCCATGTCTTCCAGATGCTGGACAGCGGTACCAGCCTGTTGCATGCTGGTGATGGTCTCGATTGATTCGTCGTACGTGCGATGAAGTTTGCCGGTGGCAAAGTCGAAGACGCGGACCTTGCGATCCGGGAATGAAAGCGTCGCAAACTGCTTCCCCGTGGGAGATATGGTAAGCGACGAGGGCACACTTTTTGACTTCTTGAAGTCAAACAGACTGGTAGAGCTCTTCAGCCTCCAAACATTGTCTGGCTTCTCAAAGTTTCCATTGGGCCTCCAGTATTCCACCATACCACCTTGATCGACGCTCACAACACAGTCGAATTCGCTATTGTATGCCATTAGGTTCACTGACGCCCTGTGAACGCTCCTGAGCATGTGTAACGGCTCTGGATTCTCCCCTCTGCCATCGTAAATGCGGATCCAACTGTCTTCTTCGGAGCTGACGGCCAGTTGAGGAAAGCTTGCGCCTCGGCCGTGCAGCCAGCAAACCGCTCTAGGCGTGTACTCGACGCTCAGCATGGCCAGCAGATCGAAGGTGACGACATCGAAGATCTTGATTGTCTTGTCCGAGCCGGAAGTAGCAAAGCTACGGCCGTCGGCGCTCACGTTGACAGACTTGATCTCGCCGGTATGCGCCCTGAATTCTTTGACAAACTCTACGCCGCCAAAGTCCTTTTTCCAGAACTTGACCACGCCGTCGACAGAGCTCGTTATGAGGAAATCGGTGTGGGGGGTAAAGGTGGTAAAGCATAATTGCTCGCGGTGCATTAGCGATTTGGAGTAGCGGGTCGCGCCGGGCAGCGCAGCGACGTAAAGCTTCTCGTAGGGCAGTTTGCGCTTTTTTCGCTTCGGCGCTGAAGACGGAAGGGCGGGACCAAAGTCATCGTCGGAGGAGGAAGTATCGTCTGGGGAGGTTGTTAGGAACTTGACGCGCGACGGATGCACAAGGGACATACCGTCATCCAGAGCCTGCACAGGAGCTTCTTTTGCAGAGACGGCGCTGTCAGCCTCCATTTCGGTACGCGAGCGCTTCGCCTTGCTCGGCGACTGGGACCCGTCCATTTCCATCATGGGCATGCAATTGAGACCGCCGGGGTGGTGCGGGTTGGTTGTCGCAGGCCCAAGCTTGGAATAATCGAATGATGCCGCGTCTAAACGCGTGACGTTGCACTATCACACGCGCTTGTCGGACAGTCGGAGAGTTTTGCGGGATACGTCAGGTACGCTAGCACGCCGTTCACGGGTATCCATGCATTGTGATCACGCCTCAGCAGAATACTGTTGTCATGTTCGCAGACGGTGTGGAAAGCCCACCCATTGCTTTCTTTCCTCCTGTTTCAATTTCAAGTGCTATCATAACGCAAGGGCATCGCCTGCTCTTCTGGCGCTGTGCGAGGAAATGTATGTACGCATTGGACTCATCACGAATCGGATAAACAGAGTGGGGCAGACGAATCATTGCTCCAGCCTCTTTCTATGATGCTATCGTACATGATGCCCATGGCTAATCTTCACATCATCATTACCATCCAAGCGTAGGTGCTGGCTCATAGCTTCTGGTAGTCCAGCTTGCCTTCTAGCTTCTTCGACTCGGCCATCTTCCGCACTGCCTTGTTGAAATCGTCCTGGTTGATCGAGTCTCGGTAGTCTTTGATGGCGAAGAGGCCGCTGCGATGTGTTAGCCATGTCACAGTTACACGGAAGAGACACTTACGCCTCGGTGACAACGTTGCGAAGGTCGGCACCGTTCATGCCATCGCTCATCTTCACAATGCTCTCGAAGTCGATCTCGCCATCCGTCACTACGCTGCCAGAGTGAATTTTCAGAATCTCAAGACGGCCCACTTCGTTGGGTAGGGGGATTTCGAGTTTGCGGTCAAGACGCCCGGCGCGAAGCAGAGCGGGGTCGAGCGTGTCGGGTCGGTTCGTCGCCATGATGATCTTGGTCTGCCCTAGGTAGTCGAAGCCGTCGAGCTGGTTCAGCAGCTCCATGAGGGTTCGCTGAATCTCACGGTCTGCCGACGTTCCCTCGGAGAAGCGACGACCGCCAATAGCATCAATCTCGTCCATGAAGATGATGCAGGGCTCGTGCTCCTTTGCGTACCCAAACATCTCACGGATGAGACGCGCCGATTCTCCAATGTATTTGTCGACAATGGCAGAGCTGACGACCTTGAGGAAGTTTGTCTCGAGACTGCTTGCCACGGCGCGTGCCAGGAGTGTCTTGCCCGTGCCTGGCGGTCCGTAGAGTAGCACTCCCTTTGGCGGTTTGATGCCTACCCGTAGAAACAGCTCGGGGTTCTTCAACGGCAGTTCGATGACCTCGCGTAGCTCCCTAATCTGCTCGTTCAGGCCGCCGATGCCGCCGAAGCTAACCTGCCCTGGGTCTTCGAGCGACATGTTGTAGACGAGCGGGTCGACTTCGCGGGGAAGCATGCGCATGATGGTAAGTGTCGTCATATCGAGGGCCACGCGTGTGCCTTGCTTGAGCTTGGCCTTGTCGACCTTGGACCGGCATCCGACGACGTAACGGGGCCCCGAGGATGCCTTGACAATGACTGCGGCGACGTTAGTGTGGCGTCTTTTGGCAGGATGCACATGTGCACGTACATCGCTCCTCGTCCAACTGCTTCAGCACCTCTCCTATTATCTGGCCGACGCTCTGCAGCGCCTTGATGTTGTCTTCGGATACGTCAAAGTCGTGCTGCAGGCCCTTGATGTCCAGTCGCAGCGCCTTGAGCTTGGCCTCCCATTCTCTAGACTCGAGCAGCTTGGACTTGTAGGCCTCGAGAGCGTGCTCGCGCTCCTGGTCGCCACTTCCGCTCATGGTGGACATGTGCGGCGGCGTGGGTGACGTTGCGGAGGAGCGGCGGCGTGTGGAGGCGGAGGTGATGGCACGCGTGAGGGCGGCGGGCGGTACTTTAAGGCAGCCGAGTTTGCTGCAGAGTCAAGACGGCGTGAATGTGTGCGCAGCCAGCGAAAGGATCTATCCGCGTTGGGTGGAGTCAGTGTCGGAATGGGAGACGTCGGTGGTGATGGCCACGGCGATGGCCTTGGTGTTGTCCATGTATGTGAGCGAGCTTGGACCAAGACGCCATTTCCGCGGCGAAAGCTAGCCTTCGAAAAAAGTTGGCCGATCAAATTCCTGCAACCACACCCGCAACCGCAATGTCGTCGTCCTTCTTCACCGCGCCGGCCTCACAGCGGAAACGCAAGCGCAGCGAAGCCACCGTCGGCACCCCCAAACGACGCACCACAGACGCGCATGCTCGCCGCATGCAGCGCGAGGAGTCCATCAGCGGCAGCGACACATCCGAGGGCGACGGCGCACCCACGTTCGACGGCGGCGACGATGCAGACAGCGGCTCTAGCTCTTCGGAAGACGAGCACGAGACGGTGGCGGACAAGCGCCTCAGGCTGGCCGAGCGCTATCTCGACAACATCCGCAACGAGGTCGAGGAGGACGTGGGCTTCGACGCCGAGCAGATCGACAAGGACCTGATCGCCGAGCGACTCAAGGAAGATGTTGCGGAGGGCAAGGGCAGGATATACCGGTCCATCGCTGCTGAGCTTGGGTTTGAATATGCATCACACGCCACGGCCTACTCAGGGCTGCAAAAAGCCACCACCGGATGCGCTGTCAAGCTGCCGCATGCCTGGACCATCAGCAAGGATCTCGTCGTCGAGAAGTGGGCAATTGCAGACCCGAAATCGTATGCGCCCGACCCCAACCGACCGTCCAACCTGACGCCGCGCACCACTCCCAAGAGGCTCCTGTGGCGCAAGGGAAACAAGAACAAAAAGGGCGACCGCGCCTTTCTGGGTCACACGGGCGAGATTGTGTCTATAGCCATCTCCGACTCGGGAAAGTACCTGGCCACGGGCGATGTGCATGCGCGTCTGGTCATCTGGGACGCCGACACCCTCACGCCCCGACACCTCTTTACTCGCCATCGAGATGCCGTTCTCTCACTGTCCTTCCGGAGGGGCACCGAGCAGCTCTTCTCCGGCGGCGCAGACCGAGCAGTCATTGTCTGGAGTGCGCCTGAATCTGCGTACATTGAGACACTGGTCGGACACCAGGACGCCGTCATTGGTGTCGCAGGCGGGTTGGAGATGAACCAAGAGACATGCGTCAGTGTAGGCGCCCGCGATCGCACTGCGCGCCTGTGGAGGGTCGTCGAGGAAAACCAGCTCGTCTTCCACGGAGGCGGTACAGCCAGGCAAAAGGGCTTGGACAAGCTGCGCAAAGGCCGATTTGGCAAGACTGTTGACGGAGACGACAAACAGGATCAAGACGTCGGCGCCAACCTCGACGACGATGCGCCCATCGCATATGCCGAAGGCTCCATCGATTGCGTCGGCCTTCTCGACGCCGGCTTGTTTGTCACAGCATCGGACAATGGAGCCTTGTCGTTGTGGTCTGTCAACCGGAAGAAGCCCCTTTTTACATATCCACTTACCCATGGCCGCGATCCACCGCTCTCGCCCGAGCAAATGTCAGCCAACGACGACGCCGCAACATCGACGAAGCCCGGTCCGCGGCTACCGCGCTACGTGACTGCGCTTGCTACCGTTCCCTTTGCCGACTTGATCCTCACAGCGAGCTGGGACGGCTGGATACGCGCCTGGAGGATTACAGCCGACAAGAAGAGCATTGAGCCCGCGGGCAAGATAGGACGTGTGCCGATTGCGGAAGACGAGTCCATGGTCAATGGCAGCTCTAGGGACGATGCTATTCTCATACGAGGCATTGTGAATGGTCTTGCAGTTCAGGAGAGAGGAGACAGAGGCAAGGATGGGCTGTGCGTGGTGGCTGCCGTGGGCAAGGAGCCCAGGTTAGCCAGATGGATGTCTGCAAAGGCCAAGAACGGCATTCACGTTTTCGAGGTACCGAGAAGAAGCCTGGCAAACGGCACAACTGAGGGCGAGGAGGAGGGTTAGGAAGCATAGGCGAGAAGTCACTTGCATTGCGAGGCGTTTGTGGATGCATATTAGATACCAATTCTCATGACGCATTTAGTGACGACTTCTGGTCGCCTTCTTACACTGGGTGCAGCGAGACTCGGTCTCACAGATGGCTAGGGTATGCGTGATGAATGGCTCTGAGCTTGCTGTCTTGACGTTGGGTGTCGTGATGGTGGGCGGGAACTCGTTGCACGCCAGGCCCACAGCCTAGGCCAAGTCGACTGCCGCACCGGTGACGTTGGCGTCGAAGAAGCAAGCAGTGGGCGCTACACGTGGCCGTTGGCATGAGTGCATTTGAGTCGGGCAGCCAGGCGGTCAGTGAGGCTGCTGAGCTGGACACGTAGCCGCCTAGACGAGGCGTGGATAACTCGCAGCAGTGCGAGGCGGGTTGGGTGAGGTTAAGAGGCAGATGGCCGTCGTCGTCGTCGGACTCCAGCTGCGTCTGCCCACGGCTACATCCACGGCCCGTCGCCAGACCATGCACGCGTCGGCACACAGCTTTGCCCGACATCTGCATCAGAGTTGGAGAGTTGGGGCAGCATCGCCTTTTCCGTGTTGGCCAGGTGGACGCGCTAGCACAACGGCAGCGGCCCAACCCAACTGCAGTGCTGGACTCGCTTCACCCGCTCAGCCGCCCAGCGCTCTCTGCTCTCCTGCCCGCCCCAAGACACCGACTGTCCCGCACGACCGCCGTCTGCCGGTCGCACCCAGCGTGTGTCGTTGCTGTAACTGTACAGACTGTTGTAGTGCAGCGCTTCTGGTCCCATCCCCTCCCCTCCCCTCCCATCCCATCCATCCCGTCGCCCGCACCCCGCCGCCCGGACAAGGTCATGCCGTTAGTCCTAGCCCATCTGCCCCACGGTCGCGCCCTGCCCCAGGCTGCGTCGCGCCGCTATCATGTCAAGGGCGACACTAACGTGGCCATCAGACTCCGGAAGGGAATCACTGTCAACAACCACACGGGCGCCTTCGAAGACGACGACGACGACTTCACCGACGACGACTCGGCCGGCATCCAGGTAGTCTCGGCCAGCGAGGACGAGTACAGCACCTCGGACGCGACCGACGAAGACGCCGAGGAGGAGCAGAGCGACGACGACATCCCAGAGGACGACACAGACGACAACGAAGAGGACGAGGGCTCGTGGGACTACATCGACGAGATCAACCCTTCCGACTCTGCCTCGCGCCCTCGCCTTGTCCACCGTCAGCCTGCGCCGCACCACGCGATCCCCCCACCTGCTGTAGCCCCCCCGCGAGCACCTCGACCCAAGCCCTCGCACCGCGACCGAGCCTCTTCGCGCCACGCAGCCCCCGTACCAGACCCTCCCTCGCGCCTCCCGAGCCACAGCCGCAGCCGCAGCCGCAGCAAGCTGGAGCGCGCACGCAGGCCGCGGCGGCCAAGGCCCCAATCCGTCCACCACCAGGACCCTCTCGACGGCGAGGATGACGACGACGACTACCCATACGCCCCGTCGGCCCGCCCTGGCCACCCTCCGGGCCATCCCAGTGCTGGCTGGGGCCACATTCCCCAGCATGCCCCCAACGGCTACGCCCCAAGCTTGATGTCGGATCCACGCTTCCCATATGCCTTCCCCGGCGGCGGCACCCAGTCGCCTGCGGGCCAGCTGGTTCCGTTTGGCCACGACACACACGCCGCCTATGCTCAGAATCCCTTTGCGCCCAATGGACAGAATCCCTTTACCCAGGGCCCCCCTTCGGCTGCAGATCCGCGAGCTGGCTACTTTCCCGAATACCAGGACTCGCGCCATCAGGACTCGCGTCCGCCACGCAGAGGCCATCGCAACTCCATGCCGCCAGCGCCCCCGGGGGACATGATGCCTTATTCGCCAATGGGCTACTACCCACCATACGGCGGGGCGCCGTATGGCATGCCGCCTCACATGTATCCGCCTTATGGACATGCACAGCATCCCTCCCCTCCGCCGCAGCACCCTCCCTCGAAGCGCCCTACCCCGAAGCCCCAGCCCGAAGAAGAACACCATCCGCCCGCCGCGCCCGCTCCACCCCCACCACCCCAGCCCCCTCAAACTCCGGCTATGCAGATGCAGCTTCAGCCAATGCAGCAGCCAATGCAGCAACAACAGATGCAGCAGCAACTCATGCAGCAGCCCATGCACCAGCAGCTCATGCAACAGATGCACCCCATGGCCATGATGCCTCCGCCACCGCCTCAACAATCTCCGCAACCCGACCCAAAAGAAGAGGACATGCTCTCTAAGCTTGAGAAGCTCTTGCAAGGCAAAGAGGAGGAAGAGAGAAAGGCAGCCGAGAAGGCGAGAAGAGACGCCGAGTTGGCCAAATTTGATCGCCTTGAGAACCTGCTCATCTCTCAGCAAGAAGCCAAAATAGAGAAGGAGAAGGCAAAGAAAGAGGCGGCTGAGAAGGCTGCACAGGAAGCTGCCGAGGCAAAGAAGAGGGGCGACGAGGATAAGCTCGCCAAGCTCGAGAGCCTTATCCTTGCCCAGAAAGACGAGCAACTCAAGCGTGAGGCGGCCGCGGACGCGGCTCGTGCAGCCGAAAAGGCAGCTGCAGATGCAGAGGCCACCAAGATTGCCGAAGAGAAGAAAGCCGCTGCGGAAAAGGCAAAGTCACTGCTCGAAGCAGCGCAAAAGGCACGCGAGGAGGCCGAGAAGAAGGCGGCCGCGGAAGCCGAAGAGACCAAGAAGGCCCATGAGAAGGCTTTGGCAGAGGCAAAGGCTGCTGCAGAGGAGCTTGAAAAGGGAAAGAAGGCCGCGGAAGAAGAAGCTGCGAAGCTGAAGCCTTCCGACGCTCCAAAGGCCCCGATCAAGTTCAAGGACGCCGTTGGCCGCAAGTTTAGCTTTCCGTGGGAACTATGCAAGACTTGGAAGGCATGTCCCACCAACAACGAGTTCAAGTCCAATGCTAACATTCTATCAGGGTATGGAAGAACTGATCAAACAAGCTTTCCTGCATGTCGATGTGATTGGTCCTCATGTGCATGAAGGCCACTACGACCTCGTCGGACCTGATGGCGAGATCATCCTGCCCCAGGTTTGGGAAACCATGATTCAACCCGACTGGGCCATCACCATGCACATGTGGCCAATGCCTGAGCCTCCACCACCTCCGCCCGAGCCGCCGAAGGAGGCATTTCCTCCGCCACCGCCCCCTCCACCGGATGCTCAAATGTTCATGTCAAGCCATCTTCCACTAAAGGGAAAGGGCAAGAGGGACAAGAGCCGGAAGCGAGAATCTCTGTCACATGCACACATTGTGCAACTCCCACCCCCTCCAGTCGGCTTGCCTGCGGGAGCAATGGCTCCTCCACCACCACCACCGCCACCTCCTGGGCATTCTGCTGGCGGTCCACTACCACCCCCACCTGCAGTTGTTGTCATGCCTAGCGGTAGTGGCAGCTCTGGGAGTTCTTCTCGCAAGAAGCCCGCCCCATCACCGTTCTTCAGATGGGCTGCTGGTACCACCGCTCGCAAGGATTCTGTCAAGAAGAAGAAGTAAGATTGAAACACATGGAGACAAAGCAGTTGCAATTGCAGCGGTGGTATATTGCGATCGATCCCACGGCACACCCTGTGTTGTGTTCCTCGTTCGCGTCTTGTTTGTCATCGTGTACATGCGCTTGGCTGGTCTTACGTCTCTTAGCCATTTCCTCCGTGCTTCCTTCGCTCAGCTATGCACATGCTGTGGCAGCGTCAGGAACAGCGTGTTTTTGCTTTGCAAATTATTGTATGTGGACTTGGGACTGTTTGTTTATGATTGTGCAGAAAAGCTCAGATATACCATGGTCGTTTAGCGTTGTACATTTCGTATTGCGTATCGCTTTGGCTTCTGGAATACGCCTTCTGCTTCGGCGTTGTGCTCAAGTTTGATTCGTCCTTTTGCAATCGTAAACGAACGCACGGACGACGAACTGGTGATTTTGATTATCGCGTGCTGGGACTGATGAAAGGTGACGAGAATATGAGAAATGGATCTATACAAACGAAAGCGCATGTTCTCGATCCCATTGCACCATGACCGGGAATATACGCTTGAAATAACAGCAACATCACAACGCTGCCCAGATAGGCGTATTGAATAATGTCGAACCAATATATAGCCGCCCGGAAAGTCCACCAGATCGCTTTCAAAGCTGCTCTTCGCAACCCCGCTCGTTCCGATCTCTTAGTTTTGGAAGAATTTCTAGCAACAGACGCAAAGGTATACATGGTCATGACACCAGAGCGGAGCTCCAAAATGTTCATAGCCATGAAGTCGGCTGTGAACATGTTGGTTGTGACGGGGAAAGTCCTGGAGCACCAGATACAAGGAGTCAAGAAAGACAAGCCAGGACTTGCGGAGAGAAGGAGCAAGTGGGACCAGGACCGCAAAACGCAGAGTGGAGGAGAGAAGCAGAGGCCAGACAACCGAAGGCGATGACGAGAGGTTGGGATTTGGAACGGTGTAGCGTGGCGAAGGGCAGGACACGTGAAGACTGCAGGTGTCCACTAACGGGGGTGTGAGGCAACGCAGGCTGTTCTATTTGCAGCATTCCAGAAGCATGTATCACGCATCTAGGTAGGTAGCATCGGCGACCAAATCTTGGAACCGACAGGTAGCCGGAAAAAGCTTGTTTGCTTAATTACTTCTGCCCGGTATTGTTTCTGCGGGGTACCTTACCGTACCAAGCTTCCGGAAGGCAGGCTCCGCCCCTGAGCTACCAGTCGTGCGCGACACTTCTACCACATTCCGGGCACACCTTTACGCTCGAGCAACATGTTTTTTCCCGATTCTGCGTCTCCACTCGTGTTTCTTGTCGCGAGAATCGTTTCTGCAGCTGCATCATGTAAAGGAGGCGCCTCCGTCCGTGACGTTCGGATGTGGAGCTGAATCTCCCTTGCACAACATGCAGAAAGCGACCCTGGCGCTGATCACTTCCTTTCTTGCCTACGGCGTGCGGCAAAGCAACAGTGTGATGTTATTTTTTGAGGCTGCTCAACAAACCGATGTCTGAGGCATAGCTTCTCGTCGCTAAGGACGCGAGCCAGCCACGGGGATGCGCACGCACGATGACAGCACGAACGCCCCTAGACCTACCGTGTTACCACAAAGGCATGGGCCAGTAGACGGGCATATAATCTGCAGAGGTCTGCACGTCGGAAACGGCACGCTCGTTCCATTTCGTCCTGCTCAACATGAAGTGGACTTCTTCTTTAACGCTTGGTGCTGCCGTCTTGGTCACCTTCTCCACAGCGCAGGATAACACGATCAACGACCGCCAGCCCACAGTGAGTGCACCGCATGAAAACCCGTGGAAGACCCTTTCCGAGGAGGAAGCTGCTAGTGTCAATGAACTTCTCCAAGAGCGAATGAGCTTGACTGGCAACCAAGGATCTAGTCGTGATAGTTACGTGTAAGTCGACCATTGCTAGACACCTCTCACTCGCCGGACACTAATACGATATCAGAGTACAGCTCGCTCTTCTTCATCCCAACAAGACGGATACTCTTCCCTTCCTTGACAGCAATGCTACGGCTCCAAAGCGCTATGCGCGAGCTACTGTTCAAAGCGGTACCACCAACTCGACAGACAAGCACTGGCAAGAGTACATGGTGGGACCATTGCCAGCAACGAATGCGACTGCGGTCGAACCGTTGACTTTCCCGTTCCAAAACTCCCAACCAGGTCGAACACAAATGCATCCCATGTATTCACCCAGCGACGCGACGAGTTTCTTTACGAGGTTCGCGACAGAGACTGAGGATATCTCAATGCAATTGTTCAACACTGTGAGTGGAAGCCAGCCACAACATACAACAACGGAGGCTTACATGCATACAGACTTTTCTTACTGGTAGCATTGGTCTTAGATTTGGAAGCCCGTTTTGGGATGAAGAGGGCCGAACCATCTCCTGGGCAGGAGCATTTGCGGACCCTGGCACCAATCTCAGCAGTGTTACCGTCGAGCCACTCGGATTCGCTGTGAAATTTGACTTGACCGGACCAATCTCGGATACCTGGAAAGCTGTCGGTTGGTACTCGTATGGCAAATTTTACGCCAGCACAGAAGAGTTCCGTGCCGCAATTAACGCTCCCGACTATGAGACGCCACCACCAAACGTACTGGGAAACTGGACGTCTACCGACAGGCAGGGAACGCCCATGCCTTTGGACAACCTACCGCCGCCGGCTTCTGTCGCTCAGGGCGACCAGCGATTCAAGATCGATACGGAAGAGGGATATATATCCTGGATGGACTTCACCCTCTATCATGCCGTCTCTCAGGACCTTGGCCTGTCGTTGTTTGACATCAAATACAAAGGCAGACGCATCATTTACGAGTTGTCCTTGCAAGAGGCTCTGACATCATACTCCGGCTCCGACCCTTTCCAATCACAAGCCACCTTCTTCGATACCACGAGTGGTATGGGATCGACCTTGCAGCCTCTTGTCAGAGGCTATGACTGCCCTAGTCATGCTACATATCTACCTGCAACATGGACAGAAGGCGACACGGTCAAGACACAAGCTGACGCTATATGTTTGTTCGAATTTGACGCGGGCTACCCAATCCGGCGCCATTCCTTTTCACCATCCGCGCCACACACTAGCGTAGCAAAGAACATCCAGTTCGTCATGCGCACGGTAGCCACAGTAGGCAACTACGACTTCCTCATCGACTACAGCTTCTTCTACGATGGCGGTATCGAGGTTTCTTCACGCTTTTCTGGATACATTGCCGCTGCTTACTGGGAGGATCAGCCTGAGTACGGCTTCCATATACACGACTTCCTTTCGGGTAGCTCGCACGACCACACCCTCACTTTCAAGGTCGATCTTGACATCAACGGCAGGAAGAACAGTGTACAAAAACTACAATTTGTGCCGACTTCGACAGCGTACCCTTGGAGCCAGGGTCGCGTATACAATACATTCAAGGCTGAGCGATCTTGGGTAGCCGACGAGAGCGAGTCCATGATCAATTGGGCCGAGAACGATAACGTGTTGTACGCCATTGTCAATAGGGACACACCGAACCCGTATGGCGAGTACCCAGGTTACAGAATCAAAAGATCTGCCGGCACCATCCACCTTACACAAACGAACTCGACAAACACTGGCAAGACAGGTGCCTTTGTGACTCACGACTTCTATGTCACACAGCAAAAGGACACTGAGCCAAGGGCTGCGGATGCCAATAACCAGTTCTCCAAGGACGATCCGCTTGTCAACTTTGAGACTTTCTTTGACGACGAGAGTCTGGATCAAGAAGATTTGTTCGTAAACCCACCTCCTTTCTCCATCTATTGTTGATACTGCACCCCGTAATATATCAATTACTAACAGAACACAGAGTGCTCTGGTTCAACCTCGGCATGCACCATCTTCCGCACACCGGCGACTTGCCCAATACTATGTTCAGCTCTGCTCATTCGGCCATGAGGTTCGAACCGCTCAATTACCTTGTAGGCGATCCCTCTGTCTCGAGCAACCAGCAGGTCAGGATTGAATACGATGCAGAAGGTGCTGTCCTGAATGTGGATGAGTTCGGCAAAATGGCTGCCAACAAGACCTGTATTTGATTTACTTCTACATGGATGTCTACATACTGTTGATCGCGCAACATTCTGTCATTACTGTTCATGGTTCTCATTATTCAAAAGTTCTACTACAAGCTGTTTCCAGCTCTGAGGTGCTTCCGTCATGGTTCTAAGCTGTGATAAGCGTGATGAAGGGTGGCTTTTTGTAATTATCTAGCTCTCGCCCTAACTCCCATTCAGATCATGGCTGCTTCAAATATGAGGGGTACATCTTTCATCGGCACGCCTTCTCGTATACGTACATGCGAGAACAACTTGATGCGGGTAAAATGAAATGTGCCGCCCACAGGATCCAGGCCCTCGCCTTTCAACCCTTCGCCCTCAACAATGAGTCGGACTCGCTTATAAGTCCTGCTACGATCACATGTAGGTTTCATTCCGCGGACAATGCCTTATTGCATTTCCCAACGTGTCATCGCTGAGTACATCATAGACCGATACGTAATACATGTGCAGCACCCGAGTTGGATAAGCGCAAAGTCCGTGCGGACGACGTGTCATGCGCATCCGTGGTGCCCGCAATCAGGTGTTTTCGATCGAAGCCGTGCACACTTCTTCAATAACGAGGCAGTTTTGTAAACTTTGTGATTGTCGCTACTAGCATTACAAAGCGATGTTCGTCTCAATTAGATTTCGTGAAGCTTTACAACAACCAGTATGCCCTGTCTGTGCTTGACAAGACGACTACATTCACTTTGGAGCCTTTCTCATCGCACACCTCTTGTTCCAAATATTAATCTTCAACAGTCCGTCTGCTTGGAACGTCGGACTTCCGGATATCTGTGCATAAAACTACGGTACAGTACAATGCGCCCTGTACTTTCTATCTGCCCATTGCAATCTTCAGGACACACTCAGCGGCTTGACGTACTGTTTCCAGATGTCTAAGAACGCCATCCTGTCCTTCCTGCTCTGGAACTTGATCTCTAACGCCGAATACCCAAACCGATTCAGATTAGCAGCCCTCGAGAAACCACCACCACCTCCCGATATATCTTTCAAAGGAATCGGCGAGCCGCTCAACGACCCTGAAGTAACGCTGTCTGATCGAGAAAACCGTAGCATTTCCATAGAGTCGTTGCGTTTCTTGCGAGACGGATTCGCTGCTTCGAAATCCGTCTGTGTGGATGACTTGCGGCGTTTGAAAAGCTTATCAGTCGCCCAACGCGGTGCGTCTTTTGAGAAGAGAAGCGTAAGCTTGTCACTGTCTTTCTTATAGACCGACTCCGTGAGCCATTCGAATGCGTAGTGCGGCTCCTCAACCCAGTGCCCATCCTCTTCCAATGCGCTCGTGTAAAACAGCAGGATCAAGACCTCAGACGTAACGAGCCCACCATCCGCTAGATGCGTCTCGGGACGCCGCCACAGCCGCAAATTTCTTCCACGACATTCAGTCGGATTGTGATCCGAGGATATGCTCAATATGGGTCGATCAAATTCGAGATTAGCAGAGTCGGCACCGTTGTTGGTGTACAACAAGGTCTGGAATCTGTTTGCTGATTCGTGGCCAATGAACGTGTACTTGATGTCAACATACTGCTTGTTGAGTTTCCCGAACGAGCTGCGCGGAAAATCGACAGATACTGCACCGTCAACATACGTGGTAGTCAAGGGTATCGCTGGCCCGGTAGCAGGAAAGTGCTGTTCAGTCCATGTTCGAAGCTTCCCGTCTTGGCTAGAGTGATAGACTGTTCGCAGCGAGATGCCAGTATCTTCTCGATATCGCCACCGAACCTCGCACTCGTGATTTTCGGATCCGTACTTCAGAGACTTTCGTTCGACCTGAACGTTGCGACATATTCGCTTCCAGTCGAGTGCAGCGTCTCCTAATGCCATGGTTGCCAGGGATGTGCGCGAGAGACTGCGCCGCAAAGTGGGAGATAAGGGCTTCTCTGAGGCAGTACCCGTTGACGACGGTGATGCGGGCGAAGAGCTTTCGCTACAGGCAACTGTGGAACTAAAAAGTATCCTATTAGGCTCAAGCGATGTCGGTCTAGGCGACTGCGACCAATCGACTGATCCAAAGTAATCTGGAGACGATGGCTGTAGACTCAAGGTCGGGCGGTTGCTGCCCGTGGAGTCACTCAAGCTTTCTTGGCCAAACATGGTGAAGTTCCCGGAGTGATCTGTCTCGAGGGTATAGGTTCGCAATGGAGCTGGTGGCATGTTGCGGACCTGCTGCTTCATCGCGTCGCTTGGGACCAAGTGTGAGCGTTTCTCCGCCGTAGCTCGCTTTGCGCGATTCTCCTCGATGAAAATCGCGTCATCAACCTGCCGTCTCAGATGATATAGTACAGCAGCTGTCTGAACATCACCAGTAGAACACGTAGCAGGTGTGTCTCCCAGAGAAAGAGGCCGCGATAGTCCCGCTTCTTGAGCAACACGTTCGTCCTCACTTTGCAGCCATCGATCAAAGATTTTCCATTCGCTGAACAACGGGTGTTCGTCGGAAGACGCGAGTGCCAGTGGTGCGCGGTTGTTTGGAACACCAAGAGTGTTTGTGGAGTAAGAGCGGCCGCCTAGATTTACTGTACGAGACGGCGCAGCGTCGAGAAGACGCTGAGTCTGCTTGGTTGCCTCGAGATGTAGCCGCCTAACGACGGTCAGCGACTGTTGTTTCGAGTACGAAAGAGGCTCACAATTGCAGAAAGGAAATGCACATGTTCAGCGCTTGGTAATGACCACTGATCTGTTTCCTCAGCCCATCGATCTCCTTTTCCATCCCGATGTATCTGATCGTGAAGATGAACTTCTTGACGGTCATCTTCTTATCGACGAGATGTTCAGCGTATGGCTCCAGGGTCTTTTCACACTTCTTCAGCGTGTCTTCGAAATCCTGGACAGGGAATGCTGCGCGTTGTTATCTCGCGTCAGTGCATGCCGCAAATGTAGTACACAGATGAACGCTCACGTAGCGGCTGGCCATATTGTTTCATTAGCTCGCCCAGCTCTTTGAGACAGCCATGGAATGTGGTAAATTCCTTAACAAGCCCACTGACTTGCGCTTCCGAATTTTCGTTGGCATCTAGTTGCAATGATGAGCGAGGTGGTCCCTGACGGTTGCCACCAGAGGGGGGTAGCTGGCGCCATACCTTTGAACGCAAGATATACACGGGTCGAAATCTCCAACAATTTCAGAACATCGGACGGACTGCACCCAAAGGACATATTCGTAGGGTTGCGCCGCGCTCAAGCGCAACAGAGTTTGTGTAAAGACTGCTCATACGTTTTAGAACTGTTGGTGCACAGTAGGGACGATCATCGTCCAAGCATCAGGCTTCCATGAAAAGGACAAGCAGGTGTAGTAAGAACCACCTGAGCTTACGGTCGTCTCTTCGTCACGCGTCCGATAGAGCTAGCCTAAGGTAGACCGCTCCGGCATCTGGGGGGGGGGGGGGGGGGGGGAAGCGCG
>JAFVLP010000055.1:0-58262 GCA_023758145.1 Alternaria sp. BMP 2799
CCCTAACCCTAACCCTAACCCTAACCCTAACCCTAACCCTAACCCTAACCCTAACCCTAAACCTAAACCCTAACCCTAGTTCTTCTTTCTTTTCTTAGCTAGAGTAGAAAATAGATTTTTCTTATTGTTATAAAATAATCTATTTTTATACTTTAGTTTTTTTCTACTTTATAAATATTTTCTAGCTATTACTTAGTATAAAAGTTAGAACACTAGTAGCTACTATTATAAAGGCTTTTTTAGCTTTCTCTATCTATAGTAGATCTAGTTAGAAATAAGCTATTACTATCTCTAACTATATCTTTTAATTTACCTCTAAGTTTTCTAGAAACGCTCTACTACTATTACTTTATATAAGTATAATATTATTATTATTAAAGTAGTTTATCTAAAGTTAGTGTTATAGAGTAAGTTTTATAAATTATTATAACTATATATAGCAACTATAGTAGATTTAGAGAATATAGCTATAATTAGATTACTATATAGACTTACTAACTACGTTCTATTACTTTATTCTATATTTAGACTTTACTAAGAAAGAATAGTAAGCTATAGTTTCTAACCTAAATAAACTTACTTACTATTAATTTTAGCTGTATCTATTCTAATAAATTATTTAATCTTTAGAGTTAAGTAGACATAGAGTATATATTAAGTATTCTAGCTAAAGTCTTTAGAAATAATTAAAAGATAATAAATTTAGTTTTAAGTATAGTTTAGATTTATACTTATTCTTATCTTATTAGAAATCTAACTTTATAAATAGTAATAGTATATATAATATATTATATAATATTATAAAAGAATTAATACTACGTTAATACTACTATATTAAATATTTTACTCTAGAAAAAACTTTATTTATCTATAAAAGATTTATAATAATATTAATAAATTTTAAAGATAAAAAAGAATTTATAAATACTTTACTAAAGTAGGTTTTACTATTATTTAGTACTTTAAATTAAGCTATTTAGTAATTTATTATTAGAACCTAAAGTCTCTACTCTACTATAACTTTTTTCTTTAGTTTTTTACTTCTATAAGTATAGTATTTATTAGAGTTATTACTTAAAATACTTTTATAATATTATAATAGTTCTATAAAGATTTTTTTAGAAAATAAATTTAACTTACTAAAGGCGTTTATACTATAATAGATAAGTATAGTTATACTCTAAGTATATAAAGTAGTAGATAGCTAGTAGTTATAGAAAATTTAGAACTAGCTTACCTAAACTATAAAGATCTTCTAGAGTCTTCTAAATTCTTTTATTAACTATAAACTTACTAAAGCCTATATAAGTTAATTTTAAAAAGTACTATTAACTTCTATATCTTTTAGACTAAGTTATAAGTTATAGTTACTACTATTACTTTATATAAATATCTAAGATTTTATAGTAAATATTTATTACTTTTAAATATATAGTTAGATAGTAGTTATACTTATATATATAAAGAGTAAAGATATATTTATAGTATAATTATCATAGTAAAGACTTAGAATACTAATATATATATAGACAATATTCTACTACTATATACTACTATCTTTTACTACTACTATGCAGTACTACGCTAGGCTACTACTAAATACTACTACTAAGTATATCTACTAAATACGTCTACACTACTCTACTATAATATATAGCTATTATAGACTACTACTTAATAATACTACTCTATACTACTACTATAGCTATCTACTTAATACTACTTCTCTATACTACTATAGAACGCTTCTACTCTAGATAATTCTTTAAGATTACTATTACATACTACTTCTATATACTACTACTTAATACTTCTATTTAATACATCTATAATATACTACTACTTAACACTACTCTATAATACTATTACTATACACTACTACTTAATACTTCTGCTAAATATAACTATTGTATACTACAACTTAGCACTACTATGTAATACAACTACTTTATACTACTACTAGATTTAACTATTATATACTAATATTAAATACTATTACTCTATATAACTTTCTAAATATTATTATAAGATACTACTTATCTCTCTAGATCTTAGAGATAGAGTCTACTATATTTTATCTTATACTAAAATACTAGTTTATAAATAGTAAATAAATAAACTTTTAAGCTATTATAACTAAGTCTATTATTAAACACTTATTACTATCTACTTATAGTTCTTATTATTATATAGTTATAATAAAGACTTATAAGTATATATTAATAAATTTCTAACTACTAATATTATATAGATAATATCTAGTTATATTACTACTATATTACTTATAGTTACTCTTAAAAGTAAGTACTACCTATAGTTATAATTAGCTAAAAGCTTAAGAAAACTCTAGAATTAGTAGTAGTACTATATTTATTGTACTATTAAAGAGCTATACATTATTTCTAGTCTAATATACTATCTAGATTCTCTAATATAATCTTAAAAACGCCTATACTTCTCTTAGTAGATCTAATATACTAGAGTAACTATAAATATACTTATAGTCTATACTAGTAACGTATTTTAATAGAAGCTAACTAATAAACTAGTAGTATTACTTTCTTATTCTAAATATCTACTTTATAAAAATTACTCTTCTAACTATAGATTTGTAGTTAAAAATTTTATAATTAATTACTACTTATATAAAAGGCTTACGTTGCTTAGCTATCTAGAATAGTACTATTTATATCTAGTTATATTACTAAGAAGTAAATAATCTATATTTTATAAAGTTAGTCTACGTAGATAAGAGTTAGTTATACTATCTAGTATACTTAAGAGCTAGCTAATATTAATAATATACTTTAGGTAACTTTATATACTTAAAAGAGCTACTATATATTAAGTTTTTAAAGAGAATACTAAGAATATATATCTTTACACTAAGAATCTTATCTTAAATATATTATTTAAAAGTTTTCTTAACGTTTTATTTAAATATAGAGTAAAAGAAGTAAAGCTTTATATTATCTATAATCTATATATAGGCCTTAGTATCTTTTATATATATAATAAAATTAATCTCTATTAAGTTATATTTCTTAATAACTAATAGAGATACTACTTAAAAGAAATAGTAGATTAGAAAGTAGATTAGAAAGAATACTAATATATTAGTATTAAGACTATTATAAATAAGCGTTTTAAGAAATAGATATAATAATAGGTTTAGAGAATAAAAAGAAAAAAAAGAATAAAAAAAATAAAATTAAAGAGAAAGCTAAATATATACTTTTTTTTAAAAAAACTTTAAAAGTTCTATATATATACGCCTATAAAACTCTTCTTTAAAGATTCTTCTATCTACTTAGAATATATAATATATATTAGATTAAGAGTTATAAAGTACTATTTATTACTACTTTATAGCTTTATTCTAGAAATAGCCTTATAGCTTTATTTTAGAAATAGGTTTAAATACTTTAAGTTCTTAGATATTTATTGCTTTTTATTAATAGTTATAGCTTAGAGTTAGGTTTAACTCTAAAAAAAGCTTTTAGAGAGTAATAAGATATATTTATAACTTCTAGAAGTACTTCTAAGTATCTTTACGTTTTTAGTATAAAGTATATAGAATATATACTTTCTTATTTCTCTTTCTAGATATAAAAGACTTTAAAGCGTAAAACTTTATAAGTTTATTTTAATTTTCTAAACTTTTAAATAGATATCTACTAGTATATACTATAAAATAAAGTATTTAGTAACTATATATATATTATAATTATATACTATATTACCTAACTACTTTATACTAGTATTTCTACACTAGCATATTTAATAAAGTAATAAGATACTATCTCTAGATACTACGTTTATATATATTTACTAAATACTATACCTATATACTACTAGTCTATATTCCTAATATATATTACTACTATATACTACTACTAGATATAACTTCTATATATCTCTACTAAATGCTATTATTATATATTACTATAGAGTACTTTTATATAATACTACTTTAGAATACGTCTATAAAATACTACTATTAAGTACTATTATTAGATACTACTATTAAATACTACTATCTAATACTACTATAAAATACTACTATACATTATAAGATACCTCTATTAGATACTACTATTAAATACTATTATAAATTATAAGATACCTCTATTAGATATTACTATTAAATACTATTATAAATTATAATCTTTATCTAATATTAGATAAAAACTAAAGTTTAATAGTACTATATTTTGCTTATAGTAATTATAACTATTCACTAGAATATAAAAACTATACTTTATTACCTAATATTATAACCTTTCTTTTACTAACTCTTTTTTAATTAGTGTTTTCTTTATAAAGTCTAATTTTAAATCTATTCTTTCTTTACCTAAATACTTAGTAGTTATATAATTTTACTTAATATATTAAAGCTTTACTAGACTTAGTAAGTTTTAAATATAGACTTATATTTCTTTAAAAGTATTATTATCTCTATATATTAAGAATGTAAATAATATATAGACTATTCTATTTATTTACTATTATTTTAGGTATACATATATACGTAAAAATATATATATAGTTTACTTAAGTAAGAATCTATATAATTAATATATTTTCTATTATAGTATATATTAGTATTATAAATAAATAATTGTAAGCTCTTTAGTAACTAAAGCTAAGTTATAAGCTATTTTACGTTTTAAACTTATCTAAAAATATTAAGATTATAAGCTAGATTTATCTTTAAAACTCTATAGAGTATAGTATATAAAAGTATTAAGAAGTTATATATATTATTTATTACTTTAAAGAAAAATTCTATAAAAGAACTAAATAGAAAATAAGTCTAAGTAGTAAGAAATAGTAATACCTATCTAAGAAGTATTTAAAACTATTTCTAGGTTAAGACTATAGGCTAGAGTTATAGCATTTTGTAATACGTTTTTAAGTATAACTAAATTATAATAATATTTAGACTATATAGAATTATTTTAGTTAAATTATATCTAACTAATTAAATATTTTATTAATTATATTTTAATATAGAAATTACTAGTAAGTATTACTAGAAATTACTATAAATATTATACTATCTACTAATATAAGTTATTACTTTTTAGAAAAGATATTAAAATAGTATATTTACTAAAAAAAACTTTAAGATATAGATATAATAATCTAGTACGTTAACACTTTAATAGAAGGCTAACTACTAATAATACACCTAGAGAGATTAAGCTACTATATCTAATAAATACTAAGACTATACATAGCTATACACTATTACTAATAAGCCTTACTATAGTATATAACTTATAAATACTATCTCTAGATATAACTAAATAGTACTACTACAAAACACTACTTACTAATACAACTATAGTATATTACCTAGAAATATATCTACAGAGTACTACTATTAAACATTACCTAGAAACACTAGTAATACACACTAGTAATTAGGTACTACTAACCTATTATATAATCTCTAACTCTAAGTAAGTAAGTAATTTAATATTACATTAATATACTACTATTAAATACTATCTTTTCTAAGTACCTAATACTATATATTAGTAATAAGTAAGATTAATATAATTACGTAATATATATTAAGCGCTAAATTAGTAGTCTTTTACTTAAGTAAGAACCTAATCTTTTTGTAAGGCTCTTCTATATTTCTCTTCTACTACTCTTAAGTTATAATAAAAGCGTAGTTATTTCTACTATAAGCTATATTATTAATCTTAGATTACTATCTCTATTACTACTACCTTTAGTACTATCTTCTCTAAAAGTACTATCTTCTCTAAAAGTACTATTTTCTCTAAAAGTACTATCTTCTCTAAAAGTACTATCTTCTCTAAAAGTACTATCTTCTCTAAAACTACTGTCTTCTCTATACAAGCCCTTAGGTATCTTACTAGTAAGCTTCTAGTAATAGTTCTATCTACTAGTACCTACTATTCTAATAAGTAAACTAAGTAGCTTTCTAGCTATTTAAATCTACGTAAGCTATTACTAAGAACTTTAGAATATTACTACTAACTTAAACTTCTTTTTGCCTTCTTAAGTAAAATAAGTAAATACTAGAGGTAGGTAATTTAAGTATATACCTAGCAACGCAAAGTTTAATAATAGACTTAACCTTAATAGTATAATATAGAAGAAGTATTAGTATATTATTATAGAACGCGTACGTTTTTCTAGATTAGCTTCTAGCGCTTCTATTGTATATAATCTAACTAGAACGTAGGTTTCTTATCTTATACTTATAGGTCTATACTAGAATAACGTAAACTATATTACTTATACAAAGATTAGTACTCTAGTTATCTAGTTTTAGATATTAGAAGTAAATATAGATTATATTGTATTCGACTCTAATACTTAAAAGATTACTAGTGCATAGATAGAGAGTATTTAGATCTACAATCTAAGTATAATATAATATAATAGAGGCTTAGGTAATATCTACTATAATATATAGAAGACTATCTTATAAGTATAGCTTAACTCTAAAGATAAGATAGGTATTACGTATAATAATCTATATTCTTATTAAATATACCTAACTATATTATATAATTCTCTTAAGTTAAAGGTTATACTATTATATAGCGTTACATAATACTAATATTAAACTCTAGTTCTATTACTTTTATACACTATTTATACATATTTTTATCTAATTCTACCTACTTACTCTACTAGACTAATAAAAGAAAGTTATACTCTTTTTAGCTTATATAAACTTAAGAAGATATCTATTATATATATAGTGTTGTTTCTAGTATTATAAAAAGAACCTTTAAACAAAATATTTAACTCTTATCTAATTACCTCTAATCTATAACTCTAAAAGTTCTTCTCTTTTACTCTCTATACTAACGCTACGTTAAACTACTTAATACCTATAAATAAGAGATTAATATTACTCTTTCTCTTCTTTTTTAGCTCTCTTGCACGCTTTAATAACTAGTTAATATTATTATAAAGTAAGTAACTAACTAGAATAGAAGGCGTCTTAAACTATAATCTAGGTAGGTCTAACTATATAAATTATAAGATTAAGTCTAGCTAGGCTATTATTATTAACTTACTTCTTATAGTACTCTTTCTATAAATATAAAAGAATCTATTATAGTTCTAGAGATAATATATATTAATAATTCTAGTATTTTCTAGAATAATAAGGTATCGCGTAAACTAAGAGTATTCTAGACTACGTGCTAGAAAGTTAATATCTACCTCTAGCTCTAAGATTCTACTACTCTTCTTATCTTTCTTAATATCTAGACTAATAACTACTCTAGGCGTAGAGACTTTTACTATTACTAGCTACCTATCTAGTCTAGCTTCTTCTATAATACCTAACTTAACTTATCTTTACTATTTTATTAAGAATTTGCTTAGAGTAATAGTTTAACTATTATTATCTCTCTTACTAGGTAAAGAGTACGCTTACGCATGTAGTTAACGTAGTATAAAAGTTAAGAGTATCTTCTCTTAGGTACTACTTAAGAAAGATATAGATTTTAATCTAGCTAAAAAGTAATCTAATAAGCTTAAGAAGCTATTATTTTTATTATTATTATTACTATCTTACTTCTCTATAGCTTTACTATAGTTATCTACGTCTACATTAATAGTATAATTAAGCTTAGCCTTTGTAGTAGTCTTAATAGAAGTTAAGTTCTCTATATTACTATTAGTAGAGATTTATAGTAATAGAAGAAATATAACCTACTAACTATTATAAGCCTAGTTAAGAATGCCTATCTTTCTACTACTAATATTAATATACTCTTACTATATAATATAATTATCTATACTAGATTACTATAATTAAATAAAAGAAAATATATCTAGTATCTAGTAACACTACACTACAATATATTCTACGTTAGTAGTAGTAGAACCTTCTTATTCTTTAACTAGAAGTATACTCTCTTAGCGTTAATAACACTATTAAATATCTAATACTATAGATATAGTAAATTATATATATACTCTTAGCCTAGATTAATATTTATAGTAAGAAGTTGTAGTTAGTTAGTATAGGTTCGCAGGTTAGTATAAATAGTAGTAAGAAGTGCGTTCTATAGCGCGTTGTTTACGTTATAGTAGAGGTAAGATTAGATAATTTTATTTTAGAACGTAAACCTAATATAGTCTCTTACGTTAGCGTAATTAAGTTATAGTAGAGGTAAGATTAGATAATATTATTTTAGAATATAAGCCTAATATAGTCTTTTATATTAACGTAATTAAAATAGCACTAAGAAGAATACTAACCTAGTTTATTGCGTTACTAGGTTATATAAGACTTAACTATAGCACGTTAACAAAGCTACCTTAACTTTACTTATCTTTTTACTCTACTAATATTACTTTTTTACTTTCTAACAAAGAGTTACTTACTTTATAATAACCTTTTAACTTTACTCTTACTCTCTCTCTTATAACTCTTACCTATTACTACTTCTCTAATAGTTAACTATCTCTCTCTAATATAGTATTCTTACTAATAACGCTCTTACCTCTTTAAGATTATAACCTATATATCTAGTATAATTATATCTTTAAGGCTATAAGTTACCTACATATTTAGATTACTATCTACCTATTACTAATATCTTATTAGCTCTAGGTTAAGATCTATAACGTTATCTCTATAAGCACTAACACTATTATTACTAAGCTTATAGTCTAGATAATCTATAGCTAGAGTATATTTTTAATTCTTACTAAACGTTTAATTTAGCTTTAACTAACTATATCTTTAGTTACCTTAGGTATTAGTAGTAATATACTATAGCTACCTAGGTTCTACACTAATAGCTTAAACTACTTCTCTACTATTTTTACTATAAGTTATACTCTAATTTTCTATAATATTTCTAAGCTAATATATAGCAAGGTTATAAACTTATATTATACCTTTATAGCTCTTTCTATCTAGATAAGCGTTAAGAAGAAAGACCTTATAGTTTATATAGTAACTAGTAAGATAGCTCTCTAAACTATTAGAGTTCTTATATACTAATAACTTACTAGTAGTCTTAATATTCTCTTTATACGTGTTAATTACTATTTCTATACCTATACCTAGTAATAGTAATAGCAAGATTAGTAACTTTGTTCTTAATAACTATAAAAGTAATAACTCTAGTAATAGCGTAATTTCTCTAACTAGATAACTAACTAAAGACTTAGATAGTAATATTATTAGTAGTGTTCTACTTAAGAATATCTTTATAAGAGAGAATTAAAAAACGCTATATATTAGAACTCTATTTATTAGAGTCTCTAGAATAATAGTTAGAAAGTATAGGTTCTTGTTAGTAAAGTGTCTATGTCTAGCTAGATACTATCTATATATTTACTACTCTAATTTAGTCTAAACTAAAGAATTAATAAGTAGATATAGAGCGTTAGAATATTATACTATATATTATATTAATGCTAGTAGTAATAATTAATTTATTATATACTAGAACGCTAGATACAAATCTAGCTCTATCTTTAAATTTACTTTCTAAATAGTAAGAACTAAAACCTATATAATATCTACTACAAAGATATAATCTTTACCTACTTAGTAACATATTCTCTATCTTACTTATCTTAGCCTAGCCTTCTTAGTTAGAGGTAATAATATAGTTTCTATATTCTAGGTAATAGCAATATATATTTACCTAAGTATATTATATCTTCTATTATATTGCGTATTCTAAGATTATTCTATTATATAAACTTCTATATCTCTTACAAATTTCTATCTATAATAATAGCTAGTACATCTAATAGTAACTATTAATAGGCTTTAATTACTATTTCTTCTATAGTACTAATATAAATTAAGTCTAATTATCTAGCTAATTCTAGGTAGAATAGTGCTTATAAACCTACACTATTATATTAGTAATACTATACTATATATAAACTAAGAACTACGCTATATTAGAATTAAATACACTACTATCTATTCTCTCTAACGTGCTATAAATGTCTAGCTTTCTTAGAGAGTAGACTACCTTATCTATAGAACTACAGCTCTATATAGTTAAATATATACTTCTATATTATACTATTATTAATTATTATTAATTTAATAGAGCCTAGCAGCTTATAGCGCTAGTTCTTACACTTCTATTATTATTATTCTTTATCTAAGATATTATTAATAAACTTCTTCTACGCTTAAATATTATATATCTAAGAATATTATATATTACAGGGCTTTCTTCTCTACTTACAAATACACCTATATTCTAATATCTAAATATTATAATACGTTCTACTATTAAGCAATATTAACTAACTCTCTCTATTTACGTAAGAGAATAGCTCTTTATTACTTAGTTCTTAAAGTTAATAAGCATTAGTAATACATATATAGAGGTTTAGTTATAGTATAGTAATCGTAGTTACGTTAATAATAAATAGATCTCTAATAAGTATCGCAAGCTATCTAGAAATATACATTAAGTAAAATAAGCTTTTATTTAATTTAGAAAGGCTATTTATTATTTAAAGGCTACTAAAGTATTCTTTTCTTATATAGAAACTATATTATTTAAAAGTATATTAAATATTAATAGTGTTAGCTAAATAAGCCTATTTACTATAGCTATACTACATTAACTATAATATAATATTAAGTAGAAGATATAAGATTAAATTTGTTTTATAGAGATAGTAGTATAGTAGATTAGATATACTCTCTAAGTATAACTATAATAAGTTCTGCTAATTAAATAATATACTATTTAATTATAAGTACGTAAAGGTTTATATAGCTACTAGAACTCTTCTAACTAGCTAATACGCACAAAGTACTTTTCTCTAATACGTAGCACTAATTTTAGCTAGGTATTCTATATAAGCTTTTAATCTATATACTAATTGCGCTACTCTAAAATCTAGTAGCAAACTATAGAGAATTCTCTACCTTCTATAGGTTCTCTAGCTCTTACTCTAAGTTTTAATCTTACTTAATTCTATAACTTATAGTAACTATATTCTATTAAAGTAATATATCTTACTCTTAAACTTAGAGAAACTAGCTAGACTAATAACGTAGGCTATAAAATAGTGTTACTAAGAATTATAAATACTAACTCTAACTAACTTATAATTAGCTTTATACCTTACCTAACGTTTATTAATCTAAGTAAAGAATACTACCTTATTATAATAATAATATATATTATTACTTATTAGTAACCTACTATCTATAGTAATCTAAAGAAATAGTAGTAATTAATTTATAATGCGTACAGATCTTATTAGTAGCTACCTATAATCTTTCTCTCTATAGACGTTAAATAAAACTACTATATTATACTTAGAATTAATGTTTTTATATTTATTAGTCTCTAGAAAGAACTTTACAGCTATCTATTAAGATAGTAGACTTAGGTCTAGTATGCGCTTATATACACTACTATAAGACTTCTTAATAAGCTTAATACTATACTCTATCTAGATAAGAAGTTAATTATTCTTAGGTTCTATTTAATATTTTCTATAATAGGTCTATATAGGTGCCTAAGTATAAGATAAGCTTAGAATACTATTCTATATATAGCTAGCAACGTCTCTAATATTATTATATTCTTCTACCTTAATTAATAGACAATTCTATAATATTATCTTTATTAACTTATTCTATATATAATTATTAGATGTAAGGTAGTCTACGTTTAATATATTAAGACTAGGTATTTCTACGTTAAGCTAAATAATACAAACAGCTAGTTAGGTTAGAGTAGTATCTTTAATTAAACCTAATAAGATAGCGTTAATCTAATATTAGAAGAAATTAAATAAAGCTATTAAGAATAGTGCAGCGTTAAAGATACACGTATTAACTCTCTATAACTATAGAGCTACTAATCGCGAATAACTATTAGTAATACTAATATATTTAATAGCTAGTATATCTATTATTTTATAATAGTAGTAGAATTTAGCTAAACGTCTAGGTTTTACGTTAAGGCGTACCTTATAACTAGTCTTTATAACACTAGTAGTATAGGCCTTTTATCTAGCTAAGATAAGAGCCTAATTAGTAATTATACTTCTTAGAATAAAATGTTAAAACTCTTCTAATACGTACTCTAATAAATTAATTCTACCTAGATTAAAGTTATATATAGCTTTATTCTAGTTAGCAGCTCTATATAATTAGTTAGTAACTAGTTAGCTATATATAAGTATTATAAGACTACTTATAGATCTAGAAAGATAAATAGTATAATTAAGATACTAATATATAGATTAGATTAATTATAGCTAGATATTTCTACTACTTCTATATTATAAAGAAGTAGGTAAATATAAATAATCTTAACTCTAGTGTAGAGTACTAGGTATTCTTAAATTATTAAGCTAGAAGTCTCTAAGTCTCTACAATATTAGCTATAGTAAGAGAATTAAACCTTAGAATAATAGTAGCTTATAGAACTATATAATCTACTTCTAATATTAAACTTAGTAGTATCTATATATAGAGGTCTAAGTAGAGTTTAAATAAGAAGGCTTTAGTAACACTTAGCGTAGATACTTATATACTCTAGTTAGATTTTAATTATAGCTAAACCTTATTCTAAAGAGTAGCCTAACGTCTACTCTTAGCTTCTTTATAATAGTACTTAAGTAGTAAACTTCTCTTCTACGCCTCTTACGTCTATAATCTTTATAATTAAAGTTATAATTTTTAGTAGCTAATTAAATGTTAGCCTTTTTATATAATAGAATACTATATTAAAATTAAATACTTTATTTAGTTAAGAATATAATAGTCTTAGGCGTAAGCTTGCTACAAAGATATACGTACGTAGATATTATTATTATATATACTATACACTCTACTATCTTTATAAAGTAGAATAATAGAGTATATACACTAGTTATAGGTATATACTTACTTCTAACCTAGTACGTAATAATATTAAGAGTAGTAATAATAATATAGCGCGTTGTCTCTTACGCGCGTAATGTCTAAAGTAGCTTTTATTTAAACGCTACGCAATACGCTAAAATAGACCTTTTAACCTAAATACTAGTATTAATTTAAGAGCTATTAATATATTAAAGGTATATAAATGTAGAGCTAGCGGAGCTAATAAGCCTAGTACTATTAGTTTTAGAGTTAAGAAACCTACTCGCAATTATAGCACTGCAGAGAGAAAGATTAGAAATATATTAACTAAAGTTAGAGAACGCAATATAGGCTATAATAATAAAGATATATAGTATAGGTTTAAGATTAACGCTAGAAAGGTAGACCTATACTAGAATATAATTTATATAATATCTAAAGCAAAGAAGAATAGCTAAAAGTAAGACTATAGTATATTAATATTTAATTAATAGAAGATAGTATAGTAAATTAAATTTAGAGATAGTTTTAATAATATAGAAATAAAATAGAGTATAATATATAAAGTAGTAGCTAGAGATATAGTAAAGTAGTAGCTTAGAAAGCGAATATTATTTAGTTGTAATAAGAAGTAATATAGATAAGTAGAGTATTAGTAGAGTATTAAAGAGTAGTATTCTTAAGTAGTATTTATTTATTATATTATATAGTTATATCTATATATAATATATAGAGTAGAGTAAGAGTTATAGATATAAACTTAAATTTTTAATTACGTCTAAGGTAAAATCTTTTTACAAGTTTTAGAATATTTATAGTTTATAGAATTATAATATTTTTAATCTAGCTTAGAAAAGATTTAAAGAAGTATTAGAGTATAATATATAGAAGTTATAGCTAGAGGTATAGTAAAGTAGTTATATAAAACGCTAATATTATTTAGTTATAGTAAAAAGTAATATTAATAAGTAGAGTCTAAGTAGAGTATTAAAGAGTAGTATTTTTGTGTAGTATTAATCTATTACCTTTTATAGTTATATTTATTAGTAATATAGAGAGTAGAGTACTAGTTATAAATATAAACTAGACTTTTTATTTACGTCTAAGATAATATCTATATAGAAGTTTTAAAATATTTTTTATTTATAATTAAAGATTCTATTACGTAGCGTACTTTGCAAAATATAGATTTATAGAAAATCTTACTCTCTACCTATCTATAGTTATAATTGTTTGTTTTACTAGGTTACCTTACTTACTAAAGTTCTAGAGTAAGTTCTACTAACTAGGTTTAGTAGACGCGTACGTTAAAGCTACCTAAGTAGTTACTAGGCAACCTAATTTTAAGTAAAGATATAGAAAAGTCTTATTATAAAGCTTCTTTGCGCATAGTATCTATACTTAGTGTAGACCTCTAAATAAAGGTCTAGGCTTTTTTTAGTAAATAATATACACTAATTTTAACTAGTTCTATTATTATTACGCCTATCTTACACTAATTTCTCTACTACGCATAATTACCTATTATAATATTATTAAATATAATAGGCAATAAGTTTAATAGAGACTAGGCTTATAGCAAGATACTATATACTATACTATACTTATATTCTACTTCTACTAATAATATATAGATCTATACTATACTTAATAAGCTTAAGATATACTAGAGTTAAGACAACTATAGTTAAGCTCTTTAAGATGCCTATACTCTTCTTTAGAGAGATAAGGCTTACAATACTAATATTGCCTATTATATAATTAGTACTAGTATTAAGTAGCTTTTTTTATATTTTCTAGACTCTACTCTTATTACTAAGTTTCTTACTAACTTTACTAAAGTTATTAGAAAGTAAGGCACTATAGGCTCTTATAATAAAATAGTTAAATATAAGGCTAAAATTAAGTAGCTTCTTAGTTACTATAGAGTTAAGTAACTATTAGAGAAACTTAAAGCTACTAAAACTTCTCTAAGACACTAAAAGCTAAGTTAGTCTTATCTACTCTATTTATTTATTTATTATTATTTACTAATATAGATAACAGCGTATAATAGCTCTAATATATTTAACTACTTACTTCTTACTAAGACGTTACCTTTTAGTAAGACCTTGCCTTTTAGTAAGACCTTGCCTTTTAGCAAGAACTTACCTTTTATTAAGACTTTACTATCTAGAAATACTAGTTAGAAGTATATATTATTACCTAACCTATTTCTACCTAAACAGTTCTCTAGTTTAAGCTTCTCTAGTAGATTTAGTAGATCTAAGAAAGCTATCTTCTCTTTACTAGCTAGACCTAAGGCATTACCTAGATATATTAAACGTAGTAAGAAGGTCGCAAGCCTATTTACCTAGAATAATAAACTAAAGACCTTTTCTAGTATATAGAAGCGTAGGTTTAGTAATATAATTATTAACTATAAGAAGACTATTAAAAGTATTAATAAGAACGCTTTTATAGATAAGCTTATAGGTAAGTAATATAGTATAGATAATACTCTAAAGAGAAAGTAGTAGAGGCCTAAAGAGTAGACCTAGTAAAGAGGACGTTTTAGTAGGTTATTAGATATAGAATACTTAGAGTAGTCTAAGATCTTTATATACTAGCCTTAACTTTAGTGCTATTATGTGTATATATCTAGTATAGCCTTCTAATATAGCTAAAGTATAATATACTATATAACTCTACTATTCTCTAAAATAAATACTACGTGCGTGCTTAAACATAATAAATATTACCTCTAATACTATAGGTTTATTAAGATATATAAGAAATAGAATACTAGCTAAGTAACTAACTAAATAAGTTAATAATATTACTCTTTAATATAAAGATTTAAGGCTATAAATTAATCTAGGTAGAGCTAAGGTATAGACTATTATATATTTATAAGCTTTAGCCTAACTCTTTTTATTAGTACTAGTATAGGTATCTCTAGTAGTTTTTATCTAGACAAATATAATAACAGACTATTACTACTAATACTAGTTACTACTTTCTAATTACCTCTACGCCTCTATACTCTACTCTCTTTACTACGTTAAATCTACTCTATATAGTAATACTCTCTTTTTTATCTTTTTTCTTTAATATAACTTCTAGTCTAGTATATATAATATATACGCCTCTATATATACGCAAAATTTCTAAAGCTCTTAAGCTAAACTTATTCTACTAGCCTATAATAGAAAATAAGCGTAGTTCTATCTATAAGAGTCTAATTAACTTTATTCTTAATAGTATTAAGAAAGTTAGAGTTTTTAAGATATATTCTATTTATAAGTAATTAGGTAAGGTTAAAATCTATATAAAGAGATATAGATATACTATATATCTTATATATCTAGCTATAATAATATCTAACCTATCTAGTAATCTTTATCTATACTACTATACTATACTCTATAATAATAAGCCTAACTCTAATAAACCTAGCTCTATTATATTAGATATAAATTAAATTCTACTTCTATTCTATAAGAAAGAGTATTTACTTATTTTCTATAATTACCTATTCTAGATAAAGAAGAATCTTTATATCTACATCGCGCAGTCTTCTAATTATATTACCTACTCTAGCTTTAGGTATAAAAGATATTACTAGATAAAGGCATTTACTATATATAAAAAAGTAGAGATTTACAAAGTATAAGATAAAGTAATATACCTAAGTTAGTACTTTATATTCTATTACACACGCAAGAGTAATAAATCTAAGTTCTATAGTAGGCGTTAAATATACGTAGATATAGTTAGTTACTCTTCTCTTATACCTTACCTTAGTAGTACTAATAGATAAATAGTACTATTATAAAGAGACGTTTACTTACCTATAGCTAGGCTGTATAAGACTATTCTTATTTAGCAACTAGATTAAGATATAAAGTAGAGTTTAAATTAGAATATATAATAAGTACTAAGCTTATTATAAGCTTTTATATTATATATAAGCTTAAGAAGCACTTATAAAGTAGAAAGAGTTACTAAAGCCTCTACGCCTAAGTTTTAAGATACTATATTCTTATTATAATTAGGTCTTCTATATAGTAAAGGCTTTCTATAAATATATAGACTCTAAAGTATCTATAGTATAAGATAATAATAAGAAGAACTATAATAGTTTAGAAACTAAGCCTTTTATAGAGTTTTATAATTATAATAAGTTAAAGTTAGTTACACTATCTTGTACACGCTACGTTCTTAGAGAGATATTAAATATAGCTACTTAGTCTAAGTCTACTTAAGAGGTTACTTCTATATTAATTAGTTATATACTAAAATTAGTTTTTTAAAATTTCTTTATCTACGTTATTAAGATAGCTTAGTAGTATAGAATAATATTAAGGTTTCTAAGTAGTATTATAGAAGTAATATTATTAGAGTAGAGTTTTATAGTAATATTATTATAGTAAAGTTAATAGATTATATTAAGAATACGTTGCTAATTTAGTAATATTATCTCTATAACGTATAGTACATAGTATATTATAGTAATAATATAGAGTAGTCTTCTAGAGTAGTATTATAGAGTAATATCTAAGTATAGTGTAGTATATAAGCTATAATTTAAACTTATGTATATATATATAGAAAGTACCTAAAAGCTACTAATAAGTACCTACTTGTTATTAAGATAGCTTAGTAATATAGAATAATATAATACTTAGACTATATTTTGTACTACTATTATTAGAACTTTCTTTAGATATATATTATCTTTAGCTTTAAACCTACTATATAAATAAATTAAACTCTAACGTAAACTAGTTATAGAACTAAATATTAAATTAATAATATAATATAAGTTATATTAGTAATAATAGCTATAAATATAAGTAAGATAGAGTTTAATTCTTATAGTTTCTTATATTTATAGAAGTATCTTTTTGTATAGGTCTAAATTAAGGCGTAATTAGTAGTTAGCCTAAAGTCTAAAGGTCTAGAAAAATTAAAAATTTATTATTAGCTTAGTAGTTACTATAAATATATAAAAATCTAGAAAGAGTAGTACTTATAATATCTTTCTTATTGTATATACGCCTAGTAACAGCCTTTAGAGAGTTTAGTATAGTAAAAGAGTTAGTAAGGCTATTCTAAAACCTCTATATATCTTTTAAGATTTTCTAGTATTCTAATACTCTTTAATCGCTGTAGCTAAGCTAATAATATTACTACTAAGAGCTTACTATCTCTAACTCTACTTAAACGCTATAGTTAGGCTAATAGTACTACTACTCTAACTCTAACTTATATATAACTTTTCTTACTAACAACGCTTTATAAAATCTATAGCTAGATTACTAATAATACTACAAGTACTACGCAATTTATCTAACTAATAGCAATTTAGAAATACCTAGACTCTACTTATTAAACCTTCTATATTATTTATAGCTAGATGCTTTTACTTAGATAATAGTAGACCTATAGGCTACTAGAAGGTTCTTACTAGACTAGAGGTCTCTATTATATTAATATTGCGCTATATATAGTTAGGTATATAGATATATAGAGTATTCTTAATAGTAGCTATAATTTCTCTATTATTTACTAGTTAATAAACGTTATCTATAAAGTCTTTAGTAATAACTAAATAGAAGAGTTAGATTTAGTTATATAAGAAAAGCAGAACTCTTACTAGCGTAGATAATTATAGTAGGTAAAGCTAAATAAGAAGAGAGTAGGTCTTTAAGAATCTCTAAACCCTTTTTTAACTATATCTAGAGTTAGCTATATTATCTTAATAAGAAAGAGAATTCTTACTTTCTAAATTGCTTTAAGATAAACGTTATAGTTGTATATATTAATACTATTAAAGTTTTCTTTAACTAGAAGAGTTCTTATATTTTATTAATAATAAGGCTCTAACAAGAGAATAAGCAGCAGAAAGAGAATTAGTAAACTATTTATTATAAGATAATTAAGTCTTATATTAAATAATAGTATTATATTAAGAATAGGTTATTTTTAAAAAAAGGTAGATTATAATATACCTATAGCGTAGCTATAGTGCACGTTCTAGGCGCTAGATCTTTCTTAACTTAGCTTATATAGTCTATAAGAACTCTAGAAGAGCTATATATAGTATTATTTTAGAATTTCTTTAAACTCTTTATCTTTTACAAATATAGACGCCTCTATTCTTATATTATTTTTTATATAAAATAGATAGAACGCTTAGTTAATATATAGTAGAGTTATACACTTAGGCTTAAAACGCTTACGCTAGCCTACTTACGTATAGAACACTACTATAAATAGTATTACCTTTATAATCTATACACTATTTTAGCTAGTACACTTTACACTAGTAACTTTATATTATATATTTACATTTTCTTTACGTAGTACTCTACTATAGACTATACTAAGCGCACCTCTAGTAATAGTAAGAGCTTATCTTCTAATTACTCTTATATAGCTACCTTATCTTCTTCTTTTATAAGCTCTATATATTAAGCTATTCTAGCCTCTAATATAAATTCTCTACTAAAGTTATCTCTACTTTAGTTTCTAGCTAAGAATTAGATTGCTAAGCTCTATACCTAACTACTTATAGCTTGCTATTACAGAATATTTACTAATTAGAAAGCTAATAGAGTTACTACTAAAATCTAGTTCTAACTATAGAATAAAATTATCTTAAAGAATAATAAGCTTTACTATTACTACTCTACTCTAAGTAAGACTATAGAGGTAAAGATAGCTAACCTAGTCTACAACTACGTTACCTAGTAATTTACTAGTCTTATAATAAAAAAGGTAGAAAAAGTAAAAAATAAGTTATTAGAGAAAGGTATTAGCTTTTCTATAGTCTAATTACTTTATAAGTATAGAGTAAATTTTTATAATAGAGGTTCTTATATAGCTAATATTAGGTTCTAGAATAAAAAGCTTCTACTTCTATACATTCTTAAGATTGTAAATAGCTAGAATAGAAGCGCTAACTTCTCTACGCTAGCTAATAACTATATTAGAGATACTTCTAGTAAAGTTAAGACTCTAATTAGCTTAGATATAAACTATTAGACTTCTAATTAGTAAAAGAAGCTCTATATATAGCCTAAATAGGTAACCTACTTTATCTTCTATTATAACTTTAGCGTCTTAGGTTAAACATCTATATAACCTTTTAGTCTAGTTATATTCTAGAATATTATAAGTATTATTAACTCCCTCTATACTCTCTAGCTCTAAGTAGATAATCTTCTAAACTCTATTATCTCTAGATCTTCTAGCCTCTACATTAAAATTACCTATAAAGAACTTACTAACATTATAGAGTGTAGAGAGAAGATATAAATAATATAGAACGTAGTACTATATAATAAAGTACTTAAATATATACTTCTTATTAAGCTAATAGAGTAGAACTTACCTTCTAATAGTAGTTATAATAAAAACAATTTATTCCCCCTCTATAATAGTAATAAGTCTTCTAACTATATAGAAAATAGTAACTAGTTTACTAGCAATACTATAATATCTACTAGTAGAAGTATACGTAGTTACACTAATAAGAGAAGCTATTTAAAGGTTAGCGCAAAGGCTTATAAAGAAAATAAAAATAATAATAATATTATAGATAGAGATTTAGATAAGAAAGAAAAGATTATTTATAAGAAGAGTAATAAGAAAAGTATTATAGAAAGTATAGAAGCTGCCTTAGAAAACAAGAGCAAGAGTTCTCTAAGTAAGAAGACTAGAACTTAATAGTTATAAATTCTTCTATTTAAGGCACACCTTTAGAAATAGAATAGTTATATACTATAGTAATTATAGACCGTACAAGAGGCAAAGATAATACTCTACGCTTAGCTTATTATAGAAGTAGTCTTCTTATAGTCTTTTATAGACTTAATACTATAGGCTTTGCACTCTAATATATAAGAAATAAGAAATAAAAAATAAAAATAAGAAATAAGAAATAAGATATAAGAAATAAGAAATAAGAAATAAGAAATAAGAAATAAGAAATAAGAAATAAGAAATAAGAAATAAGAAATTAAATAACAATAATAGTAACACTATAGGTCTCTTTAGTACGTAAACGTAGAAATATATAGATACTTATATACTACCTTTATATTTAAAATAATATTAGTCTATAATTTTAATTTAAGAGATTTAAAATAGATTAAAGTTAATTATATATAAAAAGACTATAACTATATAATTATATATAGGCTTATACTAATAGTAAGAAGTAAAGTTATAGATACTATATTAGAGTAGTAAGAAGGTACTAGAAGGCGTAATTATTAAAGTTACTAATCTTGCTTAGTAACTTTCTTACGCAGACGTATAAAGCTACTAGGTCTATAGTATTACTTCTATATCTAGATAGATATATTCGTATTGCTACTAAACGTAACTCTAGTTAGAGCGTATATTACTAGTGTAAAGCTCTTGTACATTATGCTTATAACTAGTTTTGCTAGTTATTTTCTAGAATATTATAATATTATAATATAGTGTATTATACTATTCTTAGGTTTTACTATACCTTCTATTAAGAGAGTTATAGTAGTTATATTACATAGTAGACCTAATTTGTTATAATAGATAGTAGAAGTCTATAGTAGTATTTACTAGTAGTGTTCTATAGTACTCTAAACTAGAAATATTCTATAGTAGTGTAAACTAGTAGTAGTCTATAGTAGTCTTAAATAGTAGTGTTTAACACTAGTCTTTATTAGTAGTATTCTATAGTAGCTCTTACTAGTAGTGTTATAGAGTAGTCTCTATTAGTAGTATTTTATAGTAGTTCTTTCTAGTAGTATTTTAGAGTAGCCTTTAATAGCTTTATTCTTATATAGTTATAGTATTATATATCTATAAGTAGCCTTTTATAGTAATATTATAGAATAGCCTTTATCTTATATATCTAACTAGAATACTTAAAAGAGAAAGTATAGTATATACGTAACAAGTTACCTTAGAAAGATTATATAGAAAGAAGACTTTAAAAGAACTTACATTATAAGTACATAAAAATTTAAAGTAGTTTACGTAGGTATATAATATATAGTAACTATTTTTAAACTAATATATCTAGTTACTCTTATCTAAACTTAGAAATAGTTTAAAAGAAAGTTTATATACTAAAAGACGTAATAAGAAAGAAAATCTCTAGAGTAATTTAACTTATAAGAAAGTATAGCTACTACTATTTACTAATAAAAAGAAAGTTAATATAGTAATAAGTAAACTATGTATTACTACTATTATAAACGTTCTACTAAGATTAAGCTAGAAGTTCTTTTAATTATTTTCGCTATAATACGTAGCTATAACTTTTCTCTAACTAAGTAGAGTACGCGTAAATATTCTACTATTATAGTTAATAGAAAAGTGTATCTATTTATAATAATGCTTATAGCTACTAAAGTAGCCTAAGAGTATCTATAGAAGCTTCTAAAGACAACTAAACTAGACTATATATTACTTACTAAGCTAGTTCTTAACTATATTTAGTATCTTCTTAATAGTATTAACACTCTAAACCTTAATACTCTCTTTAAAGCTATTAGGTAATCTAAGTAAGTAAAGATTACTAAAGTTAGTATTAACTTAACTCTAACTAAGAAAGGTAATAACCTTATTAACTATTAGCTAGAAGCGCTAACCTACATCTGCTATCTACAGCGCACTATTTAACGTAACACTAAAGATAGTATAAATATAGTTAGGTTCTAATACTCTAATTCTGTTATTTAATTAGCTATTAATTTATAGTAAATATATACATTAACTTACTTTATAGCTATTTTAATATTAATAAAGAAAAGCGTCTATAAAGCTATAGAACGTAGATACACTATTAACTAATAGAATACTATATCTACCTTATACGTAGCTAACTTAATATTCTTACTAGAAGTAAAGAACTTAAAGATAGTAAGGCGTAGGTTGTAAAGAGTTTTACTAGTAGAAAGCTTATTTTGTATAATCTAGATTATAGAACTATAGTGTCTCTAAATCTTAGCTACTATAAACTCTTACTTATTATACTAAATAGTATAAGTAAAGTTCTAAATAATATAGGCTAAGAGTTACTTAAGTACTTAATAGTCTCTAGATAGATATAGAGCTAAGAAAAGGCTATAAAAGAACTTACTAACTCTAGATATAGCTGCGTACTATCTTACCTTACTAGTAGTATATAGAGTTTTATTAAAATCTATAATACTTTTCTTATTATATAGTAACTTATCTATATACTTCTTAAAGTTACGCGCGCTCTTCTCTATAACTATACTAAAAATAAGTAAAACTACCTTACTAGCAGAATTCTCTATTTATAATCTAGTAAGATTATTATCTATAAGAACCTATTAGCTAGGCTTATAAACGTAGAATAGGTTTTATAGAAGCTAGTTAAATAGCGCCTTTTAGTTCTTATTAACCTATTTAGTAGAGTAGAGAGTATTAACGCCTATCTTAACCTTCTTAATCTAGTTCTATACTATTAGAGAAACTATCTAGGCGTGCTTAGGTATAGATGCCTACTAAACGTTTCTATTAATTCTAAAACTAATACCTAGATTATCTATATCTATAAATAATATACTAATAATTCTCTTAGTATTAATAGGTGCAACGCAAATCTTAGATATTAACTAATTTATAGCCTCTTCTATAGTACTAGTAGTAATAGAGATAGAACTAATTATACTATATCTAATAGTAACTAGAAGGCTATAGTAGTAATAAAATATTAGAGTGCTTAGGTAATTAAGTATTATATATAGTGTAGAAAGCTTCTTAGAGGTAATATACGCGTTATTCTTTTTAACTAAGGCGTACTTCTAGAGAAACTTAAAGAACTATAGAGTTATTAGTAATTAAAATAGTTTCTATATTATCTATACTTACGTTTACTATAGTTACGTTGTTGTAGAGAACCTAATTAGTAACACTAATAATACGCTCTATCTAGTCTAGCTATATAGTGCTAGAAGTAATAGCCTTACTAATTATCTACGTAGATTCTATATCTAGCTATACTATTAGATCTAATATAATCTTACGCACTCTATTAGAAGAGTTAACTTCTAGTTCTATAGTAAGAACCTAGCGTTTAACAAAGAGGTTAGTATATAAGTTAAGTAAGAATAGTTTATAAAAGATATTTTTAATAGTATAAATAGTAAGTAAGATAAGAAGTATTAGTATAGATAAAAGATTTTTATTAGTAGAGAATATAAGCTTATAGTGTTAACTTACGTGCGTACGTGCCTTACTTAAAACTTACTAACCTAGTAACTATACGTAAACTAGCTTTACTATCTTAGGTTAGTATATATCTTATAGCTATAGACTTAGCTTTTATAGCTAGCTAATTAGAAAACATACCTATACTCTACAAATTGCTTTTTACCTAGGTACCTCTACTACTACTAGAGTATCTTTCTTCTTATTTATCTACCTAACTACAAGCTATATTCTATCTATTACTAGATTCTGCGTTACTAGTTTAAAGTCCTTAATTAGAAGACAACTCTAACTATAGTAACTATAAGCCTAACTTTTATAATAGTAACTTCTCTAGTAAGGCTAAGTAGCCTAAGAAAAGCGTACTATCTATCTAGAATATAGATAATATTACGTCTATAACACTTAAACTATTACTAGAGCTAGAGAATACTATCTTTCTATCTATACAAGAACGTAAAGACCTTAAGAAAGTATATATATATATAATTCTATTACTAATTAACGTTACTAATCTATTTCTTTTATAGACTATCTCTAAGTTAGTAAGATTTATAGCTAGCCTAAAAAAAAACAAAGGTACTAGTATAAGTCTATTATATAATATATTCTGCGTAATAGTTTATAACTATAGATATAAGTTTAATCTATAAGGTAAGTACTATTAACTCTATTACTATATATTACTACTAACACTCTTAGAGATAGTAAGCCTAAAATAACTAAGAATACCTTAGATAAAGGCTAGTAGAATAAGCTTAATTCTAAGTTATTTAACTTTAGAAGTATTTCTAAGGTAGCTATACCTATAAACTCTATTCTAACTAAAATTATTCTATATAAACCTAATATTACTCTTAGTTGCAAAAGTACTAAAAAAGCACTTAAGGCTGCCTAAAATTAATACTTTACGCTATTATTAGAAAAGTATAATAATTCTAACTCTAAAATTATAGTTAATAGCCTAAATAGCAAATTTAGTAAATTAAGTAAGGTAATATTTTATAGATTAAGTAAGTAAAGCTTTAATAATCTTAAAGTAAGCTAGAGAATATATACGCTATTATTGCTTTCTTCTAGTAAAATTACTTATTATCTAAGGCTATCTATAGTAAAACAAATAGATTAAAAGATAAAGAATATACTTATAGACTTAGCTATTATTATATAAACTAGTATTTTACATTTCTCTACAAAGCTATTTATCTACTACTATATTAGCCTTTAATATATTAAAGTTCTCTAAGACCTAAAGGCTAATAACCTCTAAACTCTAAGAGATTATAAGTACTATAAGCTATTAAGGTATAGTAAGAAAGAGATAAACTAGACGTAGGCTTATATAACTACTTAGAAAAAGTAGTAGCTAAACAAAGCACGTCTAAAGAATAACTTACATAGTAATTACTTTATTAATAGAGTAGTAAGTAGATCTATTTCTACTATAGTATACGTAAATCTTCTTAGATAGATCTTACTAATAATAATAAAAGAAGGCTTTTTTAGAGCGTAGATTAAGTTTACTTATATAAACCTAGAAAGGTATATATTTATATAATCTATCTCTAATACGCAATAGTCTTTATATAATTACTTTTAGCTCTTAGATTACTATAATTAAGACCTTTATTAAGGTAATTAATAATATAGAAAGTCTATATAGGCTTTCTCTTTCTAGACAAGTTCTTATATCTACTATTGCTAAAGATTATACTTTAGATTACATAGTATATTAGAAAAATATAGATACTCTAGTAGATATAATAAATTACGTAAGTAACGCTAGCTATAAACTAGAGAAGATATAAGAGATAGATTTATATAGTATAGAGAATCTTATATAACTAATATAGTTAAAGCCTAAGAATAAATATAAGTTAAGTCTGCAAAAGAGAAAAAGAACTTCTTAGTAGTAGATTGCTTTTCTATATAGTATTACTAATTTATACTAAGAGGTAGTAATTACGTATGTTATTTTCTATATATTAAAGGCTTAGATCTAATCTTTAATATAAGCCTTCTATAGTAGTTAGAATAAATTATACTATACTATATTTATAAATGTAATATAGTAGTGTTACTTATAGTAAGATAAGACCTTAGTTATAATATAGAGAGCCTTAGAACAATATAATATCTTTATCTTAACCTAGACTACCTTAAACTTTTTAGCATATTAGTTAAGTAGCTATTTCTATCTACTAGGTTTTTATATTCTTTGTCTATTACAAAGTGTAATTATTTAAGTATCTATTACTAATAAAGTATAGATAATTAAGATTTTTATAATTCTTATATTATAGTTTTATATAGAAAAGCCTATATATAGTGCTAAACTAAGTATATTCTACATTACTACCTCTACTTCTTACTACTAGAGTTGCCTAACTATATAGAACTAAGACTAATAGATAACTTAGAGTATATACTTATTATAAGTATTTAGATATTTTAATTTCTACTTAAGCTAATTAGTAATATAGATTAGAATAAATAGAATATAGAGGTCTAGAACAAAGTTCTAGATACTAAGTAGCTTTTAACTTTTCTTTAGAGTAATGTAGAATAAACTATATATCTATAATAGGCTAGTATCTAGTAGAGTTAAGCTAAGTGCAAAGACCTAGCAAGTATCTATAGTATTTAAATACCTATTTATTAATAGCTTTAAGTTATTTAATAATTTACTAGTTCTTAGTTAGGTATAGCTTAAGAGTAGTGTTAAAAGTATAGTAAAACGTCTAGTGTAAGTATAATACTAGTTAAAGAATAGCTATAAGATTAATAATATAACCTATAGAGTTAACATTACTATAGCGCAGGTAAAGAATAGTTAACTATACGTGCTAGTTTAACGTTAACGTATCTATACAATAGTAGAAGAGATAGATATAGTTATTAATCTTATCTAGAGTAACAGCAATTGCTTATCTATAAAAGAATAGTAGATAGAACTTCTAGTAGATACTATAATAGGTATACGTAAACTAACACTATAATAGAGAGTACTAATAATAGTAGCTTCTAGCACTAAGTATAATTTTTGTAAGTCTATTGCTAAGAATATAGATATAGATTTAGTTACGTATCTTACCTAAGAGTAAGTTAAATAGATTCTAATTAGCTATACATATAATATATAGTAGAATTAGATAGCCTATATTTATTAGTTATCTCTATAGTAGCGTAAAAGATTTAATCTTACTATCTAATAGGTTAAGAGTGCTAGTAGTGCAAGAATATATATATAGACTAGAGTAAGGCTTACGCCTAAGCTCTATATATCTTCTAACTACGCTAGTTCTCTAGTGCCTTATTAGACTATATATTAGATTATTAATTAAAATTCTAGAACTAAATTTAAAGCGTAGAATCTCTATAGTATTAAGCGCTAAGTTATCTTAATAGTTAATATTAGCTACATACCTAGGTATATTTAATTTAGTACTATTCTAGAGAATATAATATACAGGTTGTATTAGAGGTAAATAACTAGATAGTAGTATCTATAAGATAATCTATAATAAGTAGTATTTATAACGTTATATTTTAAAAGTAGTGTTTAAAAGATAATATTACTAGAGTAGCGCCTAAAGAGTAATATTAGTATAATTATATACTAAGAGTAGCCTCTTCTAAGTAATATTATAAGAGTAGTATTACTAGACTATTACTTATAGAATAATATTACTATAGTAATATATCTTAAGTTAGGTTTTAAGTAGTATTATAGAAGTAATATTATTAGAGTAGAGTTTTATAATAACATTGCTATAGTAATATTACTAGGTTATATTAAGAATGCGTTACTAATTTAGTAATATTATATCTATAACGTAAAGTATATATTATATTATAGTAATAAAATAGAGTAGTCTTCTAGAGTAGAGTTGTAGAGCAATTTCTACGTATAGCGTAGTACGTAAGCTATAATTTAAACTTACGTATCTATACACAGAAAGTACCTAAGTATCTATAGTATTTAAATACCTATTTATTAATAGCCTTAAGTTATTTAATAATTTTATAGTTCTTAGCTAGGTATAGGTTAAGAGTAGTATTAAAAGTATAGTAAAACGTCTATTATAAGCATAATACTAGTTAAAGAATAGCTATAAGATTAATAATATAACCTATAGAGTTAATAAGCTCTAGCATCTTAAGTAAGAAATTAAGAACTTTATTACTAAGAAGATAGAGCCTATATTTAAGAAGGTTAAGAAGCGCGTTGCTAGCTAGTAAATATAATATAATATAATTGTTAATATAACCTAAAAGAGTCTACTAATATATAGAATAGGTTAGAGTTAGTATTAGCGTTTAGATTTTCTATATAAAGTATATATTTTCTATCTTATTAGGCATAAGTTAATATATTATACGTTACTTTTAATATAGAACGTAATATAAGATACCTAAGTAGATTAGATATCTAGAATAGATCTATCTTTTCTCTACTAACTTTTACTCTTATTTAATATATATACCTACTTGCCTTAATACTATAAATTAGAATATTAATAACTATAAACCTATTTAGAAGTTAGTCTTAGCCTTTAGCTTTAAGTCTACTTTCTCTTTAGCTACGCGTCTAAGAACACTAAATATAAACTTAGTATATTTACTTAGTAATTCTGTAACGTTTAACTTATTAAGTAATTTAATATATAAAATAATAGTCTAGTAAAGTACTTCTTGTAGACTATTATTGCTATCTAGAGTACTACTAAGAGTATATTCTATAGCTTACGCAAAAATATCTCTATTCTACATTAGTATATATAGAGAAGAGAATTTAGTGCGTACTAGATCTTTAAAGCTATTTATATTATACTTATCTACTATTTTATATATCTTTAAGTAAATAAGAAGCGTAGTATAATTAGTCTTAGTTATCTTAAGAATTAAGGCATAGATTCTACACATAAAGTTAATATAAGTACTATTATAATTAGTATAGTAATAGTGTAGATAGATAGCGTAAAATAGATATCTATAATTACTACTACACGTATACAGAAAGTCTAGTAGAAACTTAAAGTTGCTAAGTAAGTAACTTATACGTAAAGCTTTAGCAGCTTATATAGCTAATTTAATTATTAAGTTCTTAGCTTTATAGTTATTCTTATAGAGAAATTAGATAAGTAGCTTTATAATAGCTAGGTTGTTCTTAAAGAGATTAACTTTACTCTTAGCTACTTTCTACTAACGTATTAGTATTATCTAGATAACTCTAAAGATATATTTCTCTAAGATAAAGTACCTACTCTATCTATAAGAAACCTCTCTGTACGCTTAAAGAAGCCTAAGTAGTAGTAGACTATAGCTTTATAGACGTAGTGCGTATTACTACTATATATAATTATAAAGTTAGAGTATTTACCTATAGATTATAACCTATATATATATATTAGAATTATTATATCTTCTTAAATCTATATAATATATATTCTTACTCTCTTATTATTATAATATAGGCGTTAGAGATTTAAGTTACTATTATAGTCTTTGCTTCTATTATTTTAAAGTTAGGTACTAGTAAGAGTAACTAATAGAGTAGAAATAAAATTCTAAGAACCTACTATTAAAGTGCTACTTAGTAAGAGATTAAAGTAAAAGTAAAAGTTAGAGTAAAAGAAGTACTAGTATTATATGCTTTATTAGTTATATCTCTATATTACTAAGCACTTCTCTAATAGCTTTCTATCTTTCTAGTATTATAAAGAGTAAATTAATATACTTTTATAGATAGCCTAGAAGTTTAACTATCTAAAGTACTAAGTTTATATAGCTAAGTGTAGTAATACCTAGATATATAAAAGAAGTATTGTAGGTAACGTTATTATTAGCGTCTTAAATATTATAGGTAATATTCTTAGTAAGTTATATAGCTAGAAACTTTATTACTCTAGTTTATAGACTTATTATTATCTAGAAGTTAAGTTTCTAGGTAATATTATAAAAGTAATATTATAGTAGTAGAGTCTATCTAGTAATATTACTATAGTAAAGTTCTTAGGTTATATTAAGAATGCGTTATTAATTTAGTAATATTATGTCTATAATATATAGTAAGTATTATGCTTTAGTAATAAAAAAAAGTAATATTCTAGAGGCGTATTATAGAGTAATATCTAAGTATAGTGTAGTATATAAGCTATAATTTAAACTTACGTATCTATATATAGAAAGTACCTAGAGGCTATTAATAAGTACCTACTCTTAGTATCTCTATAGAGACTAATTATTGCGTTATAAATGCGTATTAACGCGTTCTATCTCTATTAGCTATTTAGTATATAATATTCTAAATATAACACTCTAGCTTCTATAGTAATTTCTTTTTATACTATATTATAGAAAATAGAGAAAGAATTTAACACTTTACTTTTTAGTAATTCTTAGGCTACTATTTAAGTTTCTATAATCTACGCTGCTTTTGTACTAGAAAAGAAGAAGCTCTTTCTTCTTAGCGTAGAAGTTTTATAGTTATTAGAAGGTAGGTTCTAATAACGTAGTAGTAGAACATTATCTAGCTTATATAATATATAGTTGTAACGTTTATAGATAAAGACACTCTATTAAACTAGTATAGTAGAAAGAAGATACTTTTTAATAATATTTTTTAATTAGATAAAGACACCTGTAAATATATTAAAGTTATTAAGAAAATACTTTATAGAATAGCTTACGCAGTACTCTTACTATTTTATTAGATATTAGATAGTCTAGCTACGCGTAGAGACAATATTTATATATATACTTAGAATATTAATAGCCTAGAGTACTACTATCTACAGCTATCTAAGAAGAATATAGTCTTAATATATAGCTATATATATATTATAGTATACTCTATATATAGTCTTTAGAAGTCTATAAATATTAGTATATTTAAGAATAAGATACTTCTAGTATATCTAACCTATCTAGGTAGGCTATAGAAGCTTAATCTAGAATAGACCTATTGTTCTCTGCCTAGAACTAAGAGCTAACTAGATAGTGTTCTTTAGCTATATATAGTACTATACAATAGTTTCTCTAAGTACTAGCCTAGCCTATAGTTTAATAGTATATTAGAAGAGAATATAAAAAACTCTTCTAATACTATTATAGTAGTAGGTATAAACCTTAACGTGCCTAGCGCGTAGAAGCTTATAGATTAGTTTCTAAAAGTAATACCTTCTATAACAACTATATAGGTAAACCTTAAAGATATTCTAAGCTAGTAGTTACGTAAAAATCTTTTTAATTTTGCTATTAGAGGCACGTGTAATAACTTTATAAATATTTTCTATAATATATAGTTAAATAAACTAGAATTATAGCTAAGCTAGATAGCTAAGCGTTCTATAAGTTCTATAGTAGTATTCTATTATCTATAGAAGAAGAAAAAGAAGTAAAAGAGAGAAAGTAGTTAGTTAGTATATATTAGTAAAGAGCTAAGAGATAGCTATATTAAGTAAGATAGAGGTAACGTTTAGAACGTAAAGGTTGCTATTTCTACTATTAAACTACATAATTATTTACTATTACTAGAAGTAGTTAAGGCTATAGTAAAGTAAACTATAAGTAGTAATAGAGTTATTACTACTATAGCTATAATTTGTAGTAACTTTAAGAAAGTATAATAGTATTAGAAGAGTATATAGAATAGTATAAAAAGAATACTATTCTATCTACATTACTTATTAAGTAGAATAGCGTACTTTGTATATAATATTTTTTCTAATAGCTATTACTATTTTCTTATATTCTCTATATAAGTTAAATCTAGAAACAGCTATATAAGAAAGTAACGTATTCTTTCTAGTAGCTAGTAGCTTATTTGCTAGTTAATTAACGCTAAGCTATTAAGATAAGTACTTATTATAAAGATTATTCTAAGTTTATTAGAGTAACTCTAATTATAACTACTATACATACTTTTACTTTAGTAAAGAAATAGCCTCTTAGGTAACTAGGCCTTTTCTAGACCCTTTATTACACTTCTTAGCTTATTTTACAGCCTATTTCTTAGCTTTTCTAATATCTTTACTCTTCTTATAGCGCTTATAAGAAACTCTAACTACTAAAGTCTAACTATCTTCTAGATTCTTATTATTCTTATTCTTAACATCTACGTCTAAGGTACTTATTAGATTATCTTATAGAGATATAGACTAATAATATTAAAGTTAGTTAAAGGCTTCTAAGTTATTCTAAAAGTTATTCTAATAGCGACTAGAGGTAATATATAGAGTAGTAGAAGAATATAATAGAGGGCTACTTTTAAATAGAGCTAATATAGCTTCTTCTATCTTACCTTTAGCTCTTATCTTTTATAGAGTTATAATACACTCTTACTTCTAGATATAATTCTAGACTACTTTTACTAGACTACTATAGATAAGGCCGCTAGACTCTAACTAAATAACTTTCTTCTTTAATAGAGAGTCTAAGAATTTTACCTCTCTTAAGTAGTAAAGATATAGGTAGTTATAGTTATAGTTAGAGATATAATCTATATATTTTCTTAGTATAAGCTACTAAGATAATTCTATATTGCTCTACTTACTCTCTTTTAGTATTCTATAGGCGTTACTCTTATTACTATAATTACTAGCAAGTGCTATTATTACGTTATTAATTACTAACTAAATATCTTTATTAGTTATAGAACTTATATAACTTAGTATATAACTATAGATAGAATAAGAGTATCTTACTATCTTAAAAGGCTATACTTATTATATTTAAGAAATACTAAATAGACTTACTAATATATTAGTCTAAGACGTAAGTAGTTTCTAGAAGTAGGCTAATAGTATTACGTTCTTTGCTAGCCTTTACAAGAACCTCTATAAATAACTAAAGCTCTTGCTTTTTTATATATAAAAGTATATTATATATATTATTAAAGCTATTAATTATCTTTTTATTATTAGTAGATATATAGTATTTAGAAAGGTTATTTAACTTACTTTATTAAACGCGTAGAAGGCTTTATTATTAAACTTATAAGAGACTTTAGCTTCTTCTTCTATAGTTACTTTTATAGATTAATACTAATCTTAAATAGATTAAAGATAAGGTAGAAAGTAGTATCTTCTTAGGTATACGTAGTTTCTAAATTGCGTCTATAATAATAAGATTAAAAATATATTAGAGATTTTTAAAGTGTATTAGAATATAGATAGTAGCTAGTATTACTAGATATAATAAAGATTCTAGGTTATAGCTATTTTTTTGCGCAAAATTTACTATTACCTAGTAACTACTTTTTCTACATAACTCTATAATTATAATATAACTCTAGGTAGAATATTAGCTTTTAGCAAAATTAATAATTTGCCTATAGATTATATAGTTTCTAGAGAAGATAGCTACTACACGCGCTATATAACGTTAGAAGTATTTTACAAAATTATATTAAGATAGAAACTATATTTAGAGTAAGAATAAGAAACTACTAGTAGAGGTAGCTATAACGTATCTATATTATTTAATTATAATAGCTACACTAACGCTATTTAAGAGATAAAGCTCTCTTTATCTTAGAAGTAGCTAGACTAATCTATAGTCTATATAACCTTATTATAACGTAGTAGACTATAGCTAACTAGTAAGATAGAAGAGTAGAAAGCTTAAGCAACTATATAAGTATTAGTAAGTATACTAGAGATATATAAGTATAATATTAGAATAGTAGCTAGTAAGCTACTTAATATAGTAAATAGTACTCTTAAGATAATATAATAGAGAGTACTTACTAGGCTACTTAGTAGATACTATAGTATCTTGCTAACCTCTCTTAACAGCCTCTAGAACTCTATTACTTAATAGCTTATATAAAATAAATTTAATATTACTACCTTAGTTAACTATATATATAATTAGTATAAAAATACTATATATATAGCTCTTCTATATACTAGCTATAATAACACTATAGAGAATATTGCTATTATTACTAAAATACTCTATAAGAAGATACTAAGCTATTATAAGCTATTATTAATTAGAATAAGCTTATATAAGATAAAAATAAGTATACTAACGCTTATAATACTTTTAATAAGCCTTAGTTTAGATATATACCTAGTAGAGAAAAGCGTAATCTAAGCTTTATTAGTTAATATATTATAGAGTAATTAAGAGATAGTAGAGGCGTTAGTTTAGATAGAAAGCAAAAGAAGATATAGCTATATAAGTAGTTATAAGTAAAAGTAGTATAAATTAAAAGTAACAAAAAGAAAGGTTACCTACTACGTACGTTATAGAGTCTTAGAACTAAAGAGATATATATTACGCTAGTCTATTCTAGCGTTAGCGCGCTAATTTCTAGAGAAATATATTCTTTAGTATAGTATTTTACGTTAGACACTTATATTATATTCTAGCTCTATTTTTATTTTACTATTTATAAGTACTAAGTATTATATAAGTATCTATTTATAGAAAACAAACTTCTATAGTATATTTATAGAGCTATATTAAGAAGTAATATTTATAGGTAATCTTTTAAAAGGTATCTTATATTCTTTAAATAATACTTTACTTTTATTTTCTTAAATATAGTATAATATATATTAGATAGTAATAATATAACTAAGATTACTTAGTTACGTATATATATACTATAGTAGTAGTAAATATATATAAAGTAAAGACATATTTATAGATAGTATAGTATAGTAATATTAAAATATAATAGTCTAGAGTAGTATAGAAAAGTATACTTTAGGTATACTTTTAAGGCGTATAGTATAGATAAGATACTAATAGTATAGAAGTAGTAAAATAGATATAATACAGTTATAATAATATACTCTAATAGTAAAGTAGTATAGTTAGGTAAAAAGCTTATATACATTTATAACGTACTCTTATTACTATAGTTAAATAATAACTATTATCTAAGTTAATTAGTAGAATAAACTATTTCTATTAAAGTAGAGTATAGTACTACACTAAAATATTAAGCATTATATATAATTTAGAGACACTCTACTTTATACTATAAAGATATATTTTGTGTATAAAGTACTATTAAAGTTAGTTTCTTACGCTATATTCTCTTAGTAGCGTAGTCTACCTAAATACTTTAACTACTATACTACTAATTTAGAAAGCTACTATAATTAGTCTTAGAGACTTATAATGTACTTAGGTTACGTAACGTACTAGGTATATATACTATTTCTCTTAGTATAGTTAGCTACGTATTTATTAATAGACTACTACAAGATAAAAAGCAAGAATATTTAGTACTAGGTTACTTTACTCTTATATAGCGGCTATTCTTTCTATATCTAATTATAACTCTTAGATTATCTTTAGATTAGTTTAGATAGTATAAAATTAATAGTAGAGAATATATAAGAATCTTATAGTAATATAGTTTAGAAGTAACTAGGCTTAATTAGTTATAGTGCTAGTTGCGTTAGTGCTTAAATCTCTGCTAGGTAAAGTATTATTTATAGAAGTATAGAGACCTTATATAGTATAAGAAATATATTAAAGTTATAGTCTATAAGCTACTATATTAATATACTAGTATAGAGAGCTTATAAAGTAACTATAATAATAACATTTTTCTCTAGCACTTTATTTTAAAAGATCTCTACAGCTAGTTAAATCTAAATATATTAGCTATAATTTAAAGATAAAATTAATAGAATATAAACTATTCTATAGGTAATATCTACATTATATATTATATAGGCTAGCGTTATCGTAGAACTAATTTTAGATAAAAGAACCTTAGAAAAGAGAGAAAAGTATTTCTACTACTTCTACTAGTATAATTCGTAATAGAGAAAGTTATTAGAACTTATTTATAATACTAGATAATACCTAGGTATCTAGGTAAAAATAAAACGCTTAGACTAGTAGTACGTATGTAGTCTAACTACTTAGGTAGAGCTAATTATAATCTTTCTAAGTTAAAGACAAGCTATAAAAATAAAACAAGGGATTATTCTACTAAATATTACCTCTACTCTCTCTATTCTATATACTTATAATATATACACTAAAGCTAAAGTTTATATAAAGCTATTAATAGAAGATATATACTTTTTAATTATCTACTATTCTATTACGTTAGTATAACATTATTATAAAAGCTATAATAAGAACTCTCTAAGCTATAACAGCTTTAGCTATTAGCGTTATATAGTTTTCTTTAGTAAGGTTTAAGTACTAGAATAGTATCTTAACTTAGTAGCTAATAGTATATAGTATAAGAATATAAAATAGCTCTAGGCAATAAATTAGAATTAGATAGTAGAGAACACTTTAATTAGAGCTAGAGAATAGCACTAGCTAAAGTATTAGGTACTAGACTAAAAATAGATTCTATAGACTTTACTAGAGATTAGAACTAAGAAGATAGCGTATATAATAGAAGAGCTACTCTAGCGTAGATTTAGAGTATCTTAGTAGATTTTAGACTCTACGTTATAAAAAAGAGAGATTATTTCTTAGCTTAAATAACGCTATAGTCTATTATAGTAATAAGATAAGGTATACCTAAGTAATTAATAGATGTATATTATGTTTAAGTATATAGAAAAATTATATATATATCTTCTTAGTATAAATTACTTAGTAGGTACTTAGATAAGCTAAAAGATATATACGTTAACTATAAGAAGTTGTAGATAAACACTAAGATATAGCACCTTTTCGCCTTCTAATAAATATTAAATAGAGTTTACAGAGATTATATAGTTAGATTATTAAGATAGAAATATTAAGATAATTTAAGAGCTTATAGGCGCGTAGTAAGTTATAATAGTTACGCTAGTATTAGTAATATAAGTTACCTTAGGTATTTTATATTATATTAGTAATTAAAGGTTACGTATAAATCTTACTAGTAAAATATTACTTACAAATATTACCTCTTAAATATTACTCTTCTATATTATTCTCTTAATATAACTCTATAGTCTTACTATAATAATATTCTATGTTTAATATAACTCTTAAAAGATAATACTCTAAAGATAGTTAGTCTATTACGCTAGCTACTTACGCTACAACCTTTAGAAACTTAGTTCTTGCTACCTACGCCTACTTGCCTAGTATAATAATTATAATACCTTTAACTAACGTATATCTATCTACTAGAACCTACACTAGTTAAATAAAAGTTCTAAGTATAACCTCTTTAGTTAATTATAGCTATAATTTAACTTAACTTTCTTACCTTTCTAAACTAAGTCTCTATAACAAATTACACTATAATAGTCTAAGCTTTACCTTTACTACGCCTTTCCGCTAAGCTTTATAATATAATCTACTAACTTACTCTTACTACTCTAGAGTTACTATATCTCTATAAGCCTAACGCTACTATAAAGAAGCTATATCTTAGCCTTCTTAATATATTCTTTAGAAATAAGAAACGCTTTAAGTATAATTAGCTTAAGTACATTAGTAAGTAGTTATATATAGAGACTACTAGTTTAGAACTTAAGTTTAATAATATTATAATCTCTAAAAGCTTAAAAGACGCGTTACTATCTAAGACGCTAATTTACTAGGTATTATCTATATCTATTATAAAAAGATTCTAGGTTAAAACTATTAATCTTAGAGGTAATAGCGAAGAGAATATAAAATATTAGAGTAGGTAGAGGCTATCTACTATTATAAGCTTTATAAAGCTCTATAATAAGAATTCTTCTATAATAGTAAGGTACTATAAGCCTTACTAGAGCTTTTATTAAGAAAGTTCTAAAAGTATTAAGTATTTCTTCTTTGTAGGTTAAGGCCTTAGCTACGTATACTATAGTAAGAGCCTTAAAGGTATGCTCTAGTATATAGACTATTAATATATAGTAGATAGAGCTATATAGTCTTAGCTAAAGAATAGTAATAGCCTAGAAGTATAATTAGTAGAACTATAAGCTAAGAACCTTAGATACTTCCTTAATATTCTAGACTATACTATAATATCTATTATTAAGGTAGATAGAATAATTATAAAGAATAACTTAATTAATCTAGCGTTAGAATAGTAGATTAGTAATAAGTACTTATAATATTAGATAATATATAGTCTCTAGAAGAAACTAAAGAGTCTTATAACTAGTTAACAAGGCCTTAATATATAGAGAGCTTAGCCTTCTAATAAATATTAAATATAGTTTATAGAGATTATATAGTTAGATTAGTAAGATAGAAATATTATAATAATTTAAATTATAATTTAAGAGCTTATAAACGCGTAGTAAGTTATAACACTTACGCTAGTATTAGTAATATAAGTTACTTTAGGTATTTTACGTTATATTAGTACTTAAAGATTACGCGTAAATCTTACTAATAATATATAACTTATAAATATTACCTCTTAATATTACTCTTCTATATTATTCTCTTAATATAACTTTATAGTCTTACTATAATAATATTCTACGTTTAACGTAACTTTTAAAAAATAATACTCTAAAAGTAGTTAGACTATTACACTAGCTACTTACGCTACAGCCTTTAGAAACTTAGTTCTAGCTACCTACGCTTTATTACCTAGTACAACAATTATAATACCTCTAACTAATATATACCTACCCGCTAGAACCTTTACTATTACCTCTACTAGCGTAGTTCTACCTTCTATAATTAACATCTACCTTATTACGTTCTAATTAATCTACTTAAGCACTATTACTATAAAGTTTATCTAGTAGCTAGAGTTCTTCTAGTTAAATTATTAGTTACTTTCTATTAAGATAGTAGAGAGTATAAGATACTTTATCTATAACGCTAGCTATTAATTACGTAGTAAAGTAAAGCTATTTAGAGTAAAGTAACGTAGCTAATACTTTCTTATATATAGAAAGCTACCTAGACTACTTAGGTATTAGATCTAAGCTAGAGTTAATATTTATATAAAGCTATTAATAGAGGTATACGTCTAGACCTATAGCTATTACGCTACCTTTTTATAATATTTTTATAGAATAAGACCTTACTAAGCTATAATATTATTACTCTTTAGTATAAAGCAATCTTCTTTAGTAAGGTTTAACTGCTAAAGCTATTTAGCAAACTAGTAGCTAATAGAATATAGTATCTAGCTTTAAAGCTACTCTAGGCAATAAACTAGAAGTAAATATAAGAGAATAGTTTAATAAAAACTAGAGAATAGCACTAAGTAAAGTAAGAAAATAATATATATAATAGAAGAGCTGCTCTAGCGTAGGTTTAGAGTATCTTAGCGCGTTTTAGGCTTACATTATAAAGAAAAGAAGTTATCTAATTACTTTAATAGTGCTATAGTATATTATATTAATAAATAAGGTACACCTTAATAGTAGATATATCTCTATTAAGCCTCTGTAATGCAAAGAACATATCTTTCTAGTTACTTAATAGGTGCCTAGATAAGTAGAGGTAATATACGCGCTAACAAAGAGAAGAGGCTATAAGTAGATTATAAAGTCTAGCTATTACCTAAGTATTAGAGAGGTAAGCTAGTATAGCTAGGTTAGATAGTGTTAGTAAATAATCTTAAACGCGCAAATAACGCGTAAGTATTACTTCTATAATATTACTTTTATATATAACGCTATAAAGATAGATAACTTAGTTACGCTAACTATTTTCTCTATAAACTTACTCTCTATTACCTATGCCTTTCTACCTATTATAATAATTATAATCTATTAACTAACGCGTACCTACCTACTAGAACCTACACTATTACCTCTACTAGCGCGTCTCTACTACTTATAACTAATACCTACTTTATTATATTCTAATTATCTCTACTTAAGTCTTATTGCTATAGATAAAAAGAGGGTAATCTAGAAGCTAATTAATTTCTAGTAGACCTATAAAATACCTAAGATTAAGAAAGTAGAGAATATTAGATACTTCTACTATAACGCTAGCTATTAATTAGGTAGTAAAAAAGTATTATTAAAAGTAAAGTAACGCTTCTAATACTTTTAATTATATAGAAAGCTAAAAGATTTTATCTCTTAGAACTAAGCCTCTAAGCTACTAACTCTAAAGGTACTATACTAATATTACCTTATTTATAAGTCTATTTTAAGCTACCTAAAAACATATTAATTTAGTAAGATTAAATTAAAATACGTCTACGCACTAGAGAAAGATCTAAATAAGAAGAAAGCTTAGAAAGATATAATTCTCTCTAATAATAAAGATAAAGATAAAGATAAAGAAGATAAAGAAGATAAAGATAAAGAAAATAAAGAAGATAGAGATAAAGAAGACAAAGATAGAGAAGACAAAGATAAAGAAGATAAAGATAAAGAAGATAAAGAGAATAAGCTAGAGTTAGGTAAAGAGAATAGTTAAAAGTTAGATTATAATGTAGATTAGAAGTTAAGTAAATAATATAATAGCAAGTAAGACTAAATCTTCTAGATATCTAAACACGTTAGTAAAATAGATAGTAAAAACTAAAATTACTACTACTACACGTTAAGCAATAATATCTCTAACCTCTATAAGGCCTAGCATAATAAGTCTAATAATAGACTTTGCTCTACTTATAGTACTTAGTAGAGTAAGCTATTTAATAATATAGTTAAAAGTTATAATACTACTATAAGAAAGAAAAAACGCAGCTACACTATATAAGAGGTAGATAATAGTACTTCTACCTAGAGTAATACTACTATAAGAAAGAGAAATTATAACTAGAATACTTAAGATAGAGATAATAGTACTTCTCTCTAGAGTAAAATTATATATAGCAAAAGCACACAGTTACTTCTAGGTAAAGATTATTCTACTATAGTAATCTAGTTCTAACTTAATAATACCTCTATATATATTAATACTATTAGTAATATTAACGCTAATAATAATACCTACGCTAATAATAATACCTACGCTAATAACAACACCTACACTAATAATAACATACACGTTAATAATAACACCTACACTACTCTATTCTTTAATAATAAACTAGAGTATAATAGTAATTTTATAAAGTAATAGCGTAATAAGTATTACTATAATATACTAGACGTATACAACACTATATTAAAGCATTTTAAAAGCTTTATTAATAGATTTTCTAATAAATTACTATCTACTAAAACGCTGTAGTAGCTAAGAGAGGTTTAAATTTTCTAATACTAGTTAAGTAAATATTATATATTAAAGCTACTTCTTCTTTATAAGTATAAGAAGCTAATAGAAAAGATAACTTAAGAGAAGTAAAGTATCTAGAGGCATAACAAACGCTTAGATAACTATATTATCTTTCTAACTATAAAATAAGTATAAGAATTCTTAGAAGATAGTAGGCTAAGAGAGACTATTATAGTACCTACTAAGCTTAACTAGTAAATACGCCTACTAAAAGACATTAAGTAAATATTAAATATTATAGCCTACTTTAACACTATTAATTACTATAAGTATAAGATATAAAGGTACTCTAAGAAAGAGCCTATAGCGTGCTCTACTAAGAATATAAGTAATAAATTTAGAGATGTTTAGAATAAATTATTAGATACTACTCTAAACGTTCTTAATATTAGTCTAGCAACGCTATACCTAATTCTAAGTTTTCTAAAGTATCTACCTAGCTAGAATTTCTAAAACTACTAAGCTTTCTTAAATTACTATAAGGTAGCTAAGAAAAAGAAAGGTATAGACTTAGTATAGAATAACTTCTAGCTTTTAGCAACTCGTAACGCTATCTTAAAGATATATATAGATAGATATAGCTATATAATCTATAGTAGAGTTAAAACTAGAGATAAGCTATAGTTATAGTAGAACACTAATAATTTCTATAATCTTTACTTATAGAATTAGTAGAGTTATCTATAAGGCCTTCTAAGTCTTATATATCTATAGCTAGAAAACTAGTTTGTATAACTAGTAGGTACACTATACATAGTTATAATAGAGCCTTATTATCTAATCTACTATATAACTAGATATATATTTACACTATTACAGAACTTTAGTAGATAGGTTATAGTAGTAGCTACAGAATAGTAGAGTAACTCTATAATTACTAATAAGCCTATTATAGAGAAATCTATTGCATAGTTTAACTAAGCTAACACAATACATAAGACTTTGCATTACTTTCTATAGAACTCTAATAATATTAGGTAGTATATAGTATAGAGAAAGATATGTATCTTTAAATTCTATTTTTTTATTAGCTAACCTTAGAATTTAGGTCTAGAATATTACTTATAAGGGCTATAAATATAAAGAAAACTATACTTAGAACCTATAGTGTCTATATATAATAGTATAGAGTAAAGAATATACTATATTACTTTATAGTCTATAGTGCTATTATAACAAAAGTAGTAAACTATATAAATATTTACTACTTTTATTAATAAAGTAGTAGATATACAAAGTTACTAAGAAATATATTACTAAAGATAAAGTTCTTAATACTTTTAAAGAAGTTATAGGCCTATTACGTAAAGAGACAAACCTATTAAGTAAGAAGACAGACCTATTAGGTAAGAAGACAGAACTATTAGACTTATAGAATAGATTACTTAATAGCTTTTAGTCTAATAGCTATTAGTAGAGTATAGAGTAGTATAGCAGGGCGTTTTAGTGTAGAGTAGCTTTACTAAGCTATTTATATTAACCTAGATTAATAAAGTACACTAACTCTATTTATTATATATAATCTTAGTAGTAATTTATTAGTTAATAATTAAAGACTTAATATCTATCTATTCTCTAGATAAATACGTAAACGTAGTAACCTCTACTTTATAGTTTAATATTATAGAGTCTCTCTAGACTACTAGCTCTAACTACTACTATAAATAGAGTACGCCTATAACTTAGTTAATAGTTTAGTTCTAGTTAGGCTAGATTATTAAGATTATACTTTAGTGTATAGTATAATTATAATAGGTTTAATATTATCTACTAGAGTATTGTCTAGTGTACTATTATAGTGCTATAGTTATTAGTAGAGCTAATAATTTAGAGAGACGCTATTAGAGAGACAAGAATACTAATAACTCTAAAGAGAATCTAAGCTTAGTGTATTAAGTTAAAATCTTTAAATAAGAGCGTATATTAACCTCTACGCTATTAGTATTAATTCTTCTATATAATTAAAACTAATTCTACTAACAATTATAGACTATAATAGTATTAACCTCTTTATATTTATAGTTAAGCTAGATCTATAAATATATATTACTAGTGCTAAATAAGATATTAATAAAGCAAAATATCTAGAACTACTAAGCGTCTAGTAAGATATTAGTAATATAAGTAACGTTGTAATTACTATAGGTAAAGTTAGTCTTTAAGCACCTCTATAGTATATAAACAAGAGCGTTACTATTTATAAGCTACTACTAGCTAAAGGTTTTCTACTAGTTCTAATACTTTAGTAACTAACTAAGTTAGATATAATTACTACGCTACGTAATAAAGTTAAAGTAGAAATTCTAGGTACATAACTTTATTTAAACCTTAGTTAAAGCAAAGAGTTAATATATTAGAGGTAGTTTAGTACTAAGCATAAGAGCGCTATTAAAAAGGTAGAATATTTTAAAATAGAATAAGATAAAAGTTAATTAAATACTAAAAATAGGTAGAGACGCCTCTATATACTTCTAAGGTAGCTAGAAACTAGCTAGCTTAATTTATTTAGATCTTAATAAAATAGAGTAGTAATATTTATAAGTAGTATTTAAGAGAAATATTTAAATATTATCTTTAAAAGTAGTGTCTAGAGGTAGTATACTAAAGTAATATTCTAGAGTTATATTAAAAAGTAAGTATACTTAAAGTTATTAAAAATCTATAATATAAAATAAGGTTATTAGCTAACAAGGTCTATATATATACTTAGTTAGATGTTTAAGCTCTATAAGCTTCTAAAAGAGCGCGTAGAATTACCTAGGTAACGCGTTTACTATATATTATCTTAGTTAGTACGCAGATATAGATAAGCACGTTTAGCCTACGTCTATAAAAAGAATTGTAATACTAAATAATAATATAAAAAGTTATAAACTATAGTAAATAGAAGATAATAAGTACACTTTTATAGATCTTAAATTTAAATTACTAATCTATTACTAGCGCGTACATTATTACTCTAATATATAGCTATATACTATATTAGCGCGTTCTAATACATACACGTAAGACTATATATTACTATTATATATCTCTTTATTAGTAGTAATAGTTTAAATAGAAGATATTAGAAAGGTACCTACTTATATAGCTAGCGGCTTTCTACTAGATTTTTTAAAGAAATTTAATAAATATAAAGAGCTTCTACTTTCTATATTAACAAAAGTAAAAGAGCGTAATAAAGAATCTCTAGAGTAGCTATAATTATAGAAAGAAATAGGTTTAGTTCTCTAACGTAAAGCCTTAGATTTAATAATTATAGAACTATTATAGTTATTAAATACCTATAAAAGCCTAGAAAGCTTTATCTATCTAATACTTATTACTTCTAATTATAATAGAATAGATTATTCTTTTATAGTATTTACTACCTCTAATTAAGCTAAACAAATACTTACTATAAGCTAACTACGTTAGTTACTAATTATACCTAAAGAACTAGATATAAAAGTAGTGCACTATCTATATTCTTGCTATATCTTTACAAGACTTTAGATATACCTAGACTAATAAAGTAATTAGAAGATAACTACTACTAGTTACCTAGAATAGGTATAGAAGAGCTACACTATAGATATTATAAGCTCTAACTATATTACAAAGAGTATTCTTTTAGAATACGCGTTTCTTAATATTATCTACTAAGAAGAGAAGACATTAAATAAAACACTAGTATTTCTACTAGGCCTCTCTAGCTAGAACTATCTTCTAACTATGTAAGAATATCTAACGTATAGAAAACTAAACACGTATAGTAAACTAGACACTTCTCTTAATAGAGTAGACTACTACTTTTTATTACCTAGAGTATAGACTATACCTTATATTAAATAAGGTAGTTTTATAATTACTATTTATATTATTCTTAGGTAGAAACTCTAGATATATTAGCCTAAATACAACATTAATAAGCTCTTTAGTAAAATATACCTACTACAAGAAAAAGTATATTATCTTATTCTAGTAGAAGGTAATACTTTAATTTATTCTATAGAAGTTTCTTACGCTTTAATTACTCTAGGTAATAAACTTAATATAGCTATAGTTATAGTATTAGTACTAACGCAGAATATTACATAGTAACTATAGTATCTATACATAGAGAAGAAGTATAATAGAACTACTATTAATTTTAATAAAAAATATATAATAATAGAGAAGATAAAGAAGGCTATAGATTTAATAGAAAAAGGTAACTCTACCTAGCCTTAGCTACTAGTTAATAAACACGTAGAGGTAAAAGCTTTACTTAAGGTATATATTTAGTTATCTACACTAAGTAGATAATCTACTAATACCTACTCTTTAGCAATTTCTTATAGGTAATTCTATTTAAGATTAAGGTATTAAATTTTGCTAACTATAGATACATAGGTAATAAAACTAGAGATAATAACTACTTCTAGGCACTATAGAGATACTCTAAGAAAGACGCTAGTAGGCTAGAATTTGCACTATAATAATGTAGATCTACTATCTAAATAGGTTAGCCTAGAGAAGAATAATAGTAATTAAGAAAATGTATAGTAAACTAAATAATAGAGGCGTTCTAAATAGAGGAAGAGGGCAATAGAGTAGTTTAAAGCGTAGTAACTACTACGTAGTATACTAGTAGAGTAAAAAGATCTAATTTATAAAGTAAGAATATATTTATAGATAAATAAATAGTAATAATTATATATACTCGCGATAGAAACTAGCATTTAATTAACTACTAGGCCTAGTTACTAGAGAGTATCTATAGTAATTAATTAGTATATACAGTATCTATCTCGCTTAGCTTATAGTTAATATAACTATCTTCTAATACTAGTAGTAATAATGTATATAGTTTATAGACTACGCTATTAATAAGCTTAATAAGTAGAAAATTAGCTAAAAGGTTACTAAACACTATTAGAATAGAAAAGCTCTTAGTAATAGGCTAGTATATATAGCGCTTAAGTACACTACAAACTAGCGTAAGCTTAGAAAATACTTTTTAGTATAATAGAAGTGTAGCCTTTATCTACTAAAAGCCTTATTTTTGTAGCCTATTAAGTAAAAGTTAGTAAGTCTAGTAGTAAAAAGATTAGTTTACTTACGTCTAGATTATATATATAGAGAATATTAGAATAATACTATTACTAAATAGCTAGGCTATAAACGTAATAATCTTATATTATTATATTTATAATTTAAAGGTAGCCTTATTATACTCTATAATATTATAGATAAAGAGTTTAGTAGTAGTCTTAAGTTTCTTATTCTAATAGCTATATATTATAAGAAACTAGGCTATAACAAAATTATTCTTATCTACTTAAGCTATTAGAGAAGTGTATATCTAATAGGCCTTAACGTTTTTAATTAAACTCTTAATTATATTATAGTAGACTAGGCTCTTGCTTAAACCTATTCTATTTAACGCATACTAGTCTCTATATAAGAGTAAGCTAAATAAATCTTAAAAAGATTATAAAGTAGACTTAGCCTAGGCTATCTATTCTACTTATATAATTTTCTTAAGCCTAGTGTAGTACACTAGTTACTTATTATATTTAGTTAGAAGAGTCTAAACTTGCTCTATAGTAGGCTATCTAACTAGATTAGTAAAAAGTAAGTTAGTTATATTAGTAGCTTTAATCTTACTAAACCTCTAGATCTCTTTTACTCTACTAATAAGAATATCTACTTTTAAGGCGTATAGACGCTAGAAAAATTAGTTATAATAGGCTATAATCTTGTCGCGTTGCGTATTATTATTAATAGAGTATATAATATCTTTTAAGCTAGTAGAGTAAGTAGCATAATAATAGAGTTTAAGAGTTTTAGTAGTATTATTAGAAGTAGTAGTAGTAGAGTTTACTAGTATATCTTCTAGAGTAGAGAGTAGAAGTCTTGTTACTACGCTAGCTAGAGTATATTTGTCTACTACTATAGGCTTAAAGTTCTCTCTTACGTTATTTATGTAAGCTAGAAGAGTATAAGATATAGAACTTACCTAGAGCTCTTCTAGAATAAATAAGATTTCTATATTCTCTATTAATAAGCCTAATTCTATACTATAGTATATATTGCTAGAGCTTAATATAGCTATATTCTACTAGACTACTTTAGTAGAACGCTCTAGTAAGTTAACTAACTATTCTACCTTTCTAGTATCTCTAATAGCGCTAGTTACAATACTAGAATTATTACTACTACTTATTCTATATACCTTTATTCTCTTTAATACTAGTAGAATAGTAGAGATTATATTTAAGAACTACTATTTTATAGAGAGTAATAGTAGTATACTACTTCTATAGTTAAGGCTATATACGTCTCTATATAAGCTATCTACGTAAACTAGTAAGATAATACTAGTAGTTATAGAATTTGTATAGGTATATAGTAGTAGTACTAATAGTTATTATAACTCTTTGTAAGATAGAATAGATAGTAAAGCAGAGATAGAATAGATCTTGTTTAACACGTCTACAACTTTTTAAAGTATTATAGCTATAGTACGTTTCTATAACGTTTCTACGCTATCTAACTTATAGAATATTATTTAGTAGTACTATAATACTATTAGCTATAACGCTCTTATCTATATAGAAGGCGTTAGAGAGATTATATAGGTAACTACAAGAAAGCTACCTTAATATAGTAGAAGCTAGATAGACATTATTAATATAAGCTTCTACTATTCTAATATATAGCTAGATTAAGTAAAAAGATAATATAGTGTTATATACGCTGTATATAGTAGTGCGCACTAAGATAACCTTAGAATAAGATTTACAACGCGTATATGTACGTACTACTACGCTACTACTATAGGTATCTAAATCTTAAAACTAAAAACACGTGTCTATATAGAGTTAAATATAGAATAAAAATCTAGTAGTAGTATAATTATAAATAACACGGCTATTATACTAGCTAAGAGAGTAGTATTATAGCTAGGTAGAGTTATAGAACTAGATACTAGTTACCTTATAGTAGTTTCTTAGCGTTAGCTTTGTCTTATAAAGTAATAATTAGTTACTTTTTTTTCTATAAATATCTTAATTATTAGTGTAACTAAGCAGATAAGAGCTATAATAGCTATAACTAGAGTAGAACTAAAAATAGTAGCGTTTTCTTAGCTATTAATTTATAGTATATAGAACGCTCTACACTACGCTCTAGTAATAATATAGTAGGCTCTATCTCTTTAACGTCTATATCTATAGTTACACTATAAGGTAGTAGGTTTGCGATCTCTATCTTATCTAGCTATAGGCTAACTAGTATATATCTAATTAGACTACTACTAACTCTAGACTCTATATTCTTAGAGGTTATTATAGAATTAGTACATGTATTAAACTACAGGTTAACTATAAGCGTTTGTAAGTATCTAATCTCTAGAAGTTCTAGAGCTATAGTTAATTCTAGCGTAAGAAGGCCTTATTACTAAAAGGCCTAGATAGTAATTACGTCTATCTATATACTATTATCTATTAGAGCTATATTTATTTTAAGCCTACTACTATATAGGTAAAGAGCTTAGAAGATTAGTATAATAGCGTATTATAAGTACTATAAACGTAAACAAACCTTTAAAGAGTACTTTAAATACTTCTCTCTCTATTAGATTATCTTCTTTAAGAGAGTAATAGATTGCGGCCTAAGCCTAGAGCTACTATAGATTTAGAAAGGTTTGTAGTAGTCTAAACAGAGTATAAGATTTACTATAATAATTTTCTTAAGTATAGATATATATATAATAGAGTAGAGAAGCTATTTTGCTATATAAGTATATACCTAGATAGATACTTCTTATAGGTCTAACTCTAAGCTACCTAGGTACCTAGGTAGATTCTTAGATAGTAGATAGGTTACGTAATTATTAAACTCTTATAATTATAATAAAATATATCTTATAATATTAGCACTCTATATAAAGCGCACTACACTATAGTAAACCTTAGAAGTATTATATTTTATCTTACAAACTAGTTTTGCGTACTCTAGTAAGCTCTATAGCTATTAAATAGGTATAGCGTTATAACTTTTAAACTACCTATAAGTAGGTAAAGATAGAAGACGTTATAATAGCTATAAAACTTATTAAAACAAGAATAGCTCTATGTTAATAGTTTAGAACTTATAATATATTATTATAGCTAGTTAAACTTACTAAGAAATATAATTCTTATTATAAGGCTACTAGACAGATTAAAATTAATTAATGCCTCTATAGAAGAGGTAAGCTTCTATAACCTATTAATTACCTATATAACTATAGATAAGTTATAGCTTATATTTATTTTAAGTAGCTAAGGTTTTATTAGTAAGATATTTATAGTATATAGTTTTTAAGTAAAATAGTTATATACAAAAAGGTACTATAAGAACTATAGAATTAAATCTTATCTTAGTTAGATATAAAAATAAAGCTAATTATTACTTTTATAAGCTGCTTATTCTTTTTAAGCTTAGCGTTTTCTACCTTCTATAGTCTACTCTTATCTATTTAGATTCTTCTATAGCGTACATAAAGGCTATATTCTAATATTACTAGTATTAACTTAAGAATAGTTAGTACTATAGAAAAATTATTTTTTGCTAGAAGATTACTAACATGCAAGAAATATAAGATTTATATACTTTATTACTAGACTATAGTCTTATATATACGCTTTAATCTCTATAACTATAATTTAAATCTTTATACTTTTTATTAGTATACCTAGATAGCTTTTGTTATTAATAATTAAGTTCTGCACTTATAGTAGTATTAATAGAAACATTCTAGCTCTAAACTTAGTTAACTATACTATCTAGTAGATTGCGCTAGTTTACTAATAGGTATATTAATAAGCCTACTACGCAAATAGTATTTAGAACTTATACTTATAGAGAGATTAACTTATAATTTAGTTTACGTTAAGATAAGTAGTTACTAGCTAGATTAATATAAAGGTATACTTAAGCTATAGATTATATAAGTAAGATTACTACTTAAAAGAAGAATTATATATTCTTTAGAGCTTACTTAGACTAGAGACTTATCTAAACTATTTATTCTATCTACTATATTGCTTATAGAGCTTATTAAAGAGGGCGTAGTAAGTAGTACTATTACGTATTATAAGCGTAGAGATAATAGAGTAGATATAATAGTAGTTAGTAAGATAAAAGATAAATTAATATTTAGGTAGTCTATACGTGCAGACGTACTCTTAAACTAACTCTAGTTAGACTAGAGCATACATATATACCTAGGTATATCTTAATTATAAATATCTAGATATTATACGTTTTAGAGTTAAATAATCTCCTCTATACTAAGATCTTTACTATACTATAGCTTATTATATATATAAGAGTAGATAGATAGTCTTTTTACAATTTTAGTAATATAAAGAGTAAAGATAATATAGTAGTACTTAGATAGTAATATTAAGAAGTAGTAGCTTAGAAGTAATATATAATAAGTAATATTAATTATATATACTTATAAAAGAAGTTCTTAAAGTTACTATATATAGAACTAAGTAGAGAGTAGAACTATTATAAAGTAGACTATCTCTAGAAGTATTTTCTAAATAAAAAATAATTACTAGTTTTAGTTTTTCTACAAAGCTACTATTACTAGCTACTCTAGTAGTAGTTAACCTTAGACGTAATACGTAAAATAGAATACTTTTAGAATTAGTATTAGAAATATAATAATATAGTAGTATTATAAACTAAGACTGTAATATATAGTACTATATAAAGAGTAGAGTTACTAGAGTAATATTTATTGCGTTATATTTAATAGTTATATTAGCAAAGGCATCTTACTATAGTAACATTTAAGTAGTAACGTTAATAGAGTAGTATTTATAAGTAGAGTTTAGACGTAAACTATTATTTTCTTTTATATATAAACTCTAAGTAATAATCTTATAAGAATTTATACACCTACTAATAGTTTATACACTATAACAAACTAGCGCTTATAAGAGAGAGCCTTTATATAAAAATCTATTATCTTAAATATTATATAATTCTTTAGCGTTAACTATACGCGCTTTACTAGTTTTTATTATTATAGTGTAGCTTAACATTATAACCTACACAAAACGCTTACATAGTATTCTATAGAGCGTAACTATACCTTTAGTCTTACTAGTAACTAACTTAATTCTAACTACGCAGCTGCCTAATTAGTTAGTATTACTATTAGGTATTACTATATTTTTCTAAAAAAACCCTCTATTATATATTTACTATATAGATAAACTATATCTACTACTAACTTATTACTATTTAGACTTAAATTCTTTACTCTTACGTAGCCTAGAGTAGATAAAATTAAAAAGAAGTCTAATCTAGAGTTCTTAACCTTTCTTAAGACTATCTATATAGTCTACTATAATTATCTCTAACGCTTCTATAAATAACTATCTAATAACACAAGTAACTATATATAACTAGAGAATATTATAATTTTATATAGTGTTATACTTACTATATTCTTTACGCTATAGAATACGTCTAGGCATACTACCTTTAGCGCTCTAGATCTACTACTACTATATATCTACTAGACGTAGTTACGCTATAAGAGAATAATAGATCTAACTATTCTTAAGAATTAATACTATATACTAGCGTAATAGTATATAAACTCTTATACTATAGACGTAGCTCTTTATATAGGTATATATTTAAAGGTTATAGTATAGTAAGTAGATATTATATCTTTATTAGATAGATAGTAGCTATTAGATATATAGAGAAGTTTCTATAATTTAATATATCTACTATAGGCTTAGATATTATAGCTAGATAGAGATAAGGTAAGAGATAATTAGAGAGAGGTGTTACTTACAAATAAACGCTAGAATCTTATAGGTACCTTAATAACGTAATATTAGATAGATAGATATTAGAATATAGAGAATATAGTTGCTTAGTGCTTTAAGAGTCTACCTTTCTTTTTGTATACTTATTACTTTGCTAAAGCCTACTACGTATATAACTACTATATTAAACAAGAAGCGCGTCTAAGTTAAAATAGCATTCTTTATCTTCTAATTAGAGATACGTTAACTATAGCTAAAAAGCTTAACAATCTATTTTAGAAAGAGAAGCCTAAGCGTTAGGCTAATTTAGGTTACTCTAAGAATTATAGTTAACTAGTTATATATATTACGCTTATATTAGATTGCCTTCTACTAATATTAGTAGTATACTTAGATAGCTCTACTACTCTTAAGTATAGAGAAAAGATTAACGTATTTAAGAATATAACTATAAAACACTATACGCCTAGAGATTAGAGAAAAAAGTAATATATTATAGTAGGTATAATATTCTATATTAGAAGCTTATATAATTACTTTATTACTTATTACAAAGGTTATAGAAGATTCTGTAGAGTTATTATTAAGTATAATAGTATACTAAGTCTAGAGGTAAAACCTATATACTTATAGCGTACTAGTAGACTAATAACTAATTATATAAAAGTTATATTCTATAGATAGTATAATTTTTAAGAGAAACGTAGTCTATATAAGCTCTAGTAGTTTTATAATATTTCTTCTTTATTATAGAAATAAAATAAGGCGTTCTAAGTATATAGGCACTTAGCTAGAGAAAGTACTTTATTTATAGACTAGCTTAGCCTTTACCTTATTTTAGATTAGATAGTAGACACTATTATAAAAGACCTAATATAATTGCTAATTATAGTTTTATATTTATAAGGCGTATTCTTATACACGCTATATTACATTTCTCTAATATAGATAACTAGCTACGTAGATTAAAGTAATATAATAGCTAGCTTAAGCCTCTTAATATATAAGATTAGGTTATATATAGTTTAGTACTCTAAGAGATTAATATAAATTAGTAAGTATAATATATAGGCACTCTAGCCTCTATTTAGATAGATTTTTAGAAAGATAAGATTTAGAAAGTAAAGCTACTATTAGATATAGCTTAATAGCTATCTCTTTTTCTATAGAAAGTCTTTTCTTTTAATATTTTCTTTCTAATATTCTACCTTTTTAGAACTTATACCTAAAAGATAGCACTATTTACTATTCTTAGCGCTAAAAAAGTTGCGTAGAGAGTTATAATAAAGATTAAAAGTAAATTTGTAGTACACGCGTTAGATAAGGCTTACTATTATTGCGCTAGAAGATTAAAAATACGTTATAGAGTTTCTAAGGCAAGACTAGATTAAATAGAGTTTAATTATAAATATATTCTATCTATAGTATACTTTAAGAGTAAATATTTAAAAGTTATAACTAGTAAGGTAGATTATTATAAAGCTTATTCTATAGTAATAATTATATATATAGAAGAATATTAGAGTAGAATACCTAAGAAGTAAATTAAATATTTTAATCTTAAGCTTAGTAGATAGTTGCTACTATAGGCTTAGTAGTGTTTAGTCTACTAGGTTATATTTAAGTATTAAAGCTATTAAGAGTAATAATAGACGCCTTACATCTTACTTTATAAAGTTTTATTAATCTACTATATTTAGTAGTAAAGCTAGCAGCACTTTAATAGAATTAGTTAGTAGAGGTTTAGAGATCTAGGCGTATTATAGTTACGTCTCTATTTACAACACTATCTAATCTACACTAATATTAACGTATATATCTACGTAGACTATTAGGTTGCGTAAAGTTAATATATTATATAGTAAAGTAACTACGCTTAAATACTAAAAAGAGCTATATAAGCTCTAGCTTAGCTAGTAGTATAGAGTCTTTTACTAATTAGCTAAGCTCTACGCTACCTATATCTATAATACGTAGTCTAGAATTAGATATATCTTAGAAACTAAAGAAATATCTACTAGAACCTATTATACTACGCGCAGCCTAAACTCTATTATTAAAATAAAGTTAACTAAGCTTTACATTAGTTTAATAGAAGATAAGTCTTATAACTATATAGTTAATAATTTATATTAGAATATAAGCTAATTCTATATAGAGTCTAGAAGCTAAAGATACCTCTATTCTACCTAGTATAATTGCTTAGCTAGTGTTTAAAACGCTGTCTTATATTATAATACCTATTTATAGAGACAAATATAGTCTTGCTAATAAGAAAGAAAATACTAAGATAGATATTACTAATAGTTAAGAAATAGTAACTAAGAAGGTTACTAGATAGAATTCTAGTAACTATTATATGCGAGATTAACCTAGAGGTAGTTATTAACTGCTAGCTAAGTTTCTAGTCTATAATAATACTAATCTAGATCTATAACTATCTATTAGAAGATCCTCTTTAGTTTTAGTATCTAACAGCTCTTATAGTAGCAGCGTTAAGAATATCGCTACTAGTAATAATAATATAGATAATAAAGATAGTAATAAAGATAATAACTAATACTATAAGAGAAGATAATTTAAAAAGTATAATTAGTCTTAGAAGCTAGCTAAGATATTACAGTAAAAGAATCGCTAGCAAAGAAAGGAACTTAAAGTTAAGAATATTACTATAGAGAAAGTAGCTAAACGCTTATTACTACTATTTATATAAGAGTAGAATAGATATAGATAAGAATAGTATACTAATACGCTCTATAATTATAATATTAAGAGTAGAGAATATTATTACCTCTATAGAATATATAATACTAAGTATTAGAATTTAGAGTTTATAGCTACTATTAGTCTTACTAATTCTACTTTTCTATAATAGATTAATGCTCTACGTAATACGTATACTTTATCTATAGTATTAGTAGATTAGTTTAAAAGTACTACTTAGCCTAACACAGCTTAAAAGTAAATATATCTTTATTTAGAATATAAAGATATTAGAGAATACTAATTATACTAAATAACTAATATAGATAGTCTTATTCTATTCTCTTTGTCTTTTAGAGTAATTTAAGCAACACTTATAGTCTACGCTATTTACAACAATACACGCAATCTATAAATATTTTTATATATACTATTATATCTATAGGTCTAAGATACTCTAGAAAATTCTATACCTACTTAACTTAAGTTTAGAGACCTCTCTTAAACTTACTTTAGTTTTATATAAGATCTACTAAACACTATTCTAATTAGTTTTCTAGGTTTATATAGTAAGAGTAGAGTAAATAATTTCTTAACTAAGCTATAAGAAGAGTAGTTCTATAATCTTATACTTTAACCTACAATTACTAGATTAATACTACTAGATAATATTAGGTATTTTCTACGTATATAGAAACTTATAGATATTAATACTACTACAAAGTTAAAAGAGTAGTAAACTTAAGATAGTACTAGAAAGTAGTTATATTATTTTAATATCTAAATAGAACGTAATAGTAATATATAGAATAAAATAATAGAGATTATTAATACTACGCTAACTCTAGCGCACTTCTATAACCTAGTAATCTTAGTTAATTTTAAGAGTATTAAGGCTTAGATATTAAACATAAATTTTGTAGAGAGTATAGACTAAACTAATAATATACTAGAAGATTTATTTAATAAGTAATATATTTCTAATAATAGCTTTACTCTAGATATAGAAGCTATTATAGTAGCTCTATTGCTAAATCTATTAACTACTATTAAAGAGTACATAAATAATACAATTATAAATAACTAGAGACGTTACTATATACTTAAGATACTTTAAGACCTAAAGAAAGATAGATTTAACTAGAAAGCACTATTTATATAGATATATATAGTAGTAATATTATAAAACGCTATCTACGTAAACTTTAAACCTCTAAAGATATACTATCTGCGCAAGAGTAGCTTCTTATTTAGTTAACTATATAGATATAATAAAATACTCTTTAATACTATAGGCTACTATCTATTTTAAGAAGATATAGTAGCTAATATTTATATTAATTAGTATATATATAACTACGCCGCCTTAGAATCTAGGTTAATAGAATCTTATATCTATAAAGCAGGTTTTGCTTTAGCTAAAGCCTCTAAGAAGAGAATCTATAAGGTTCTAAGTTATAATATTAATATTTCTTATAGTATTTAATTAGAGCTTTATATAAATTAGAAGCTCTAGTAGACTCTAAAGTAGAAAGCGTAGAATTACTACAAGAATAATTCTATATTTAATCTAATAGATAGTTTAAATAAACCTAAAGTAGTATAGGTAGTATCTACTTCTATCTTTATAAAATATCTCTATAGAAACTATAATAAATATATCTCGCTTCTAGAGATATATACTATTACTACACTAGCTAAAAGTTAATCTATTAAGTAGGCACAGCTTATATAGGTTATTCTATAGTATCTAGAATAGCTTTTTAACTTCTATTACTCTAAATTTCTAGCACTCTAGATAGCAAAGAAAGAATAGTATAAAGTAGGCTATCTATATAGTTAGAGCTTCTAGAAGTCTTTACTACGTAATAGTTATACTTAGATTAGAAAAAACACTATAGACTAGAAGACTCTATAATTTAAACTAAAAGTAAGTAGTAAACTAGTAAGCTACATTAACACGTGTTTACTAGTATAGTATTCTAACGTATATTACCTTATTACTAAGTAGTCTAAAGAAATACTAAGAATCTACTTTAATTTTCTGCGTATTATAGTAAAGAATAGAAGTAGCTTACTTAAGAAGAAGGTACTACTTATACTAATATATAAGCTACTAAAGACATATTATAGTAGTGTTTAGATACATTTATAGCACGCAAAGTTAATATAGATAGATTTTCTATCTTATACGTCTAAAGATAAAGTTCTATTTATATAGAATAGGCTCTATTTAGCTATAATAGATAATATAAATATAGTTACTAGAAATAGAGAAATAGCTTTAACTTCTAAATAGTTATTTAATTAGCTATAGATAAATAAGTATTTATACTACTACAGCACTTCTAAAGTTATCTATAAATAAGACTACTAGAAAACATTACTATATTATAAGAAGACTTAGGTCTATAAAGCTAAGATTAAAAGAATTAATAGCTTAGGTAACCTTAACGCGTAATTTACTAAGATACTATATACATAGTTCTTTAAGTACTACTAGATAGTTTTATACCTAGACCTAGTAGGTATATTTCTATCTACTAAAAAGAAAGAAGGTATCTGCTAAGTCTAGAACGCATATATAGACTCTAGAAGTAGTAATATTAGATAGAGAGTAATAAGGTATTAAAGTAGAGATATACCTCTATATCTACGTATTTATAAGATATAAGATTAATTACTTAGATAAATACTATAAAACTATTAGATAGTAGACAAAGAACTAGCTACTACTAAAGAGGTATAGTAAAAGAGTAGAAAGGTAGAAAATAGTTCTATATAATCTAGTGTAAATATTAAAACTATTTAATATATTATTATTCTAGTAATTACTATTATATCTATCTAAAGATTAAATAGAGAATATCTAGAGATTAAATAGTAGAAAGAGAATAGAGTATTACAAATATATACTATAGTATCTACTAGAGTAATTTATATATACAAGTATATAAATAGTTATACTAAAGAAAGCCTTAAAGCTGTTATAATTAGTAATATTAAATAGTTATTATACTTAGGTTCTTTACTAAGTATTATAAAACTAGATATCTATTATTATAAAGTTAATTTTATTTACTTAGTAAAATAAGTCTAATATAAGTAGCGTATAATAATATTATATATTTAATAGATCTATTAAGTAGTAGTATAGAGTTACCTTTAATAATAAAGTTAAAGAATAGTATAATAGAGTACTAGAGTTATTAAGTAAGAAAGAGTTAAAAACTAAGTTAGTAGAGTATAGTAATATATAGTAGAGAAATAGTAAAGTAATATTAAAATAGCGTAATAGTATAGAGCTAAGAAGGCGTAATAGAGAGTAGAGTAATAGAGTAGTAAGATAGAGTAGAGTAGTAAGATAGAGTAGAGTAGTAAGATAAAGTAGAGTAGTAAGATAAAGTAAAGTAATAGAGTAGTAAGATAAAGTAGAGTAATAGAGTAGTAAGATAGAGTAGAGTACTATAGTAGAGTAGCGTAGTAAGATAGAGTAGAGTACTAGAGTAGAGTAGCGTAGTAAGATAGAGTAGAGT
>JAFVLP010000056.1:0-51847 GCA_023758145.1 Alternaria sp. BMP 2799
AAAGCTTTAAAAGATATTATAGATAAAAGTTTAATAGACTTTATTAATAAAGCTATTTTAAATAAAGACTTTAATAATCTAGTTTATAGATTAAATAAGGCTTTATACAGTCTAAAACAAGCTTCTAGATAGTAGTAATTATTTTTAACTAAAATTCTAGAATAACTAGATTTTAAAGTTTTAAATATAGATAATAGTATTTTTATATATAATACTAAACCTATTATATTAGCTACACACGTAGACGATATATTAGTATTTACTAAAAATATAAAGCTAGTTAATAAGTTATATAAGAATTTAACTAGAACTTTTAAATTAGAAATAACTAATTTAGAAGAGATTAAAGAATTTCTAGGCGTAGAAATAATTAGAGATAGATCTAAGAGATTTTTAATTATAACGCAAAGAAGCTTTATTAATAAGCTATTATTTAAATATAATAAACTATTAAATAAGCCTAAATCTATACTTTTACCTATAAAAGTTAAATTATCTAAAAATCTAGAAGATAGTTCTATTATTAAAGACTATTAAAAAGAAATAAGTAGTTTAATTTATTTAACTATATTTACTAGGCCTAACCTAGATTATAGTGTTAATTACCTAGCTAGATTTATATCTAATTCTAGTCTAGAAGATTATAAATACTTAAATTTTATATTTAGTTATTTATTAAAGACTAGTAATTATAGCTTAGATTTAACTCTGCAATCTTTAGAATCTAATAATTCTAATAATAATAATACTATTAATAATATTAATAATAGTATTAATTTATTAGGTATTAGCAATTTAGATTAGAGGGGTAATTTAGATTCTTAAAAATCTACTATAAGCAATATATTTATTTTAAATAATTCTAAAAGTAATTATAATAATAATATTGCTATTAGTTAGATTTTAAAACTGTAAAAAACTATAGCTATTTCTAGTACAGAAGCAGAATATATAGCTTTAAAAGAAGCTACTAAAGAAAGTTTATATCTTAATTACTTTATTAAAGATCTTTTTAATAATAATTCTATTAAAGAATTTAGTTCTATTTTTAATAGAACTAATATTATTAAAACAGATTCTTTAAGTACTATAGAACTAGCTAAAAACCTTGTTTTTTACGCTAGAACTAAGCACGTAGATATAACTTATTACTTTATTAGAGAAAATCTGCTAGATAATAAAATAAATCTAGTTTACAAAAATACTAGTACTGTTCTAGTAGATAATCTAACTAAACCTACTAGTTATTCTAAATTTAAGAATTTTATAAATAAAATTAGTCTAGTTAAACTAGATTAATTATTTATAACTAGTTATTATTATTATTATTTATAATAATAAAAATAGTATATTAATACTATTACAGAGCTTAGGTTTTTAACCTCTAAGTTCTTATACCTTAGAGATTTTAGTCTAGGCTTTATATTTAGTTATTATTATATAACTATTTATATTAGCAAATAGAAATAGAAATAGAAATAGGTTTTTAGTTTTAAGATAGTTATTAAAACTTCTTATATAAATTGTTATTAATAAGTTAGTTATAAAAACTACTTATATTTTCTTATTATTTAGTTGTTAAGAACTATAGCTTAAAGAGGTATGTAAAAATTATAATAACTTAGTTATTATTATCTTTTTATTATTAAGCTTTATTAAGATTGCACTTATTATTATTTCTTAACAAATTAAAAAAATTTCTAGTAAATCTAATTACTTACGTAATTAAGATTTTAGTAGCTAGTTTTAATCTACTATACTAGAAGATTTTAAAATACCTCTATTTCTTTTAGCTTAGCTATTATTAGAATTATTATATAAGATAATAACTCTTATCTTTTTTATCTTTCTTTCTATAATTACTAAAAGATCTAGTAATAAACTAATTATTAGTTTATATAATATAACGCATAAACTAATATAATTAGTACTAGTTTAGATTATAAATCTAAGAAGATAAGAAGAATTTAGTAGACTTAGATTATAAATCTAGAAATTAAGTAGATTTAATTATAAATCTTTATCTTTAAGTAGAAATAAGTAGATATTTACGTAATTATTTTAGTAGCTTTTCTATATAAAAGAAATAGTAATTCTCTATAGTTATTCTTTACCTAGTAATAATATTATTACTTTTTATCTATTATCTACTCTATAATTACTTTATTATAATCTTTATTAGTTATACTATTTATTATAGTATTTAACTACTTTGTTCTAATAAAGCTGTATTCTATTATTAAAGAATAGTTCTTGTTACCTATCTATTCTTTACAAGTATAGATATAAGTATTTATAAACTTAGAAGCTTAAGTAAGCTATATTTCTAAATTAATAATACTTTAAGCTAGACTTAAGTTATATAGAAAAAAAAAAGTTATCTACTAGTTATTACTAATAAGTAACTAATACTAAGTAAAACTAAGATTACTTATAAAGTTACTAGAGTAATACTTAATATCTATAGATATTAAAAGAAGCTAGACCTAGACGTACTTAGATTAGCTACTTATAATATTATATTAGGCCTACTCTAGTTATAAGAATAAAACTTATAAATTAACTAGAAGTTAAGAAAGTTCTTATTTAACAACTATAAATTAGATATAACTATAAGTATACCTATATACTATATAAAGCTAATAGTAGATAAAAGAAAAGTTAACGTAATTATAGTAAAGTAACTAACCTTAACTAAAAACGTCTTTAAGAAATAAAAGTTTAACTTAATAAATATAGAAAACGAATTATCTAATTATAAAGTTAGAGTTCTAGAGAAATATATAACTTTAAGTATTCTAAAAAAGTATAAAGAATTTAAATATCTCTTTATAGAAGTAGTAGATAGTAATATCTTACTAAAGTACTAAGATTAGAACTATAAGATTATTCTAGAAGAAAAAAAGAAACTACTCTTTAGACTAATCTATTTCTTATTAGAAATAAAACTTAATATTCTAAAAAAAAACCTAGTAACTAACTAAAAGAAAGGCTATATTAGACTCTCTACTTAACTAGTAGAATTCTTAATACTTTTTATTCTAAAGAAGAAAGAAAATCTACTAAAGATATATATTAACTACTAAAAGCCTAATAATATTATAGTTAAGAATTAATACTCTCTACTAAATATTATAGAACTATAGAATTAACTATTAAAAGCTAAGATCTTTATAGTAATAGATCTTAAAGATAGCTACTATCTTATTAAAATAATAAAAAGTAAAGAATAGAAGATAGTATTCTAGATATAATATAGACACTATAAATATACTAATATACTATTTAGACTTATAAACACTTTAGTAATATTTTAGATACTTATTATTAATATATTAAGAATATACTTAGATATCTTTATTATTATATACTTAGATAATATTCTTATTTACTCTAAGAATAAAGAAGACTATATTAAATATATCTATATAGTACTAAGGTGCTTAGACTAGTATAACTTATAAGTTAAGCTAAAGAAGTATATATTTTACGTAATAGAAGTACTTTTTTTAGACTATATTATAGGTATTAATAGAGTATAGATAAGTAAAGAAAAGATTAAGCTTATTAAAGAATAGCTTCTACTAACTATATTTAAGAAGATATAATTCTTCTTAGAATTTTAAAACTTTAACTAATAGTTTATTAAGAACTACTCTAAGATAACTATTTCTCTAACTAAGCTAATATAAAAGAATACGCTTTTTATATAAAGTAAGAAAATAAAAGATATATTTTAGACGCTTAAGAATATAAGTATTATACTACTATACTTCTATAAATTCTAATTAGAATAATAACTTTATTTTAAAACTAACGCGTTAGATCTTTTACTTAGAGGCTACAATAGTTAGCTATATAAACGTAAATAGTATCTAATTACCTACTACTTACGTAAATTCTTAGAGCCTAAAGAATAATATAATATTTATAATAAAAAGCTTCTAGCTACTATTATATACTTAAAATATTAGAAAGTATACGCTAAAAGCTACTTAGAACTTATAATATTTATTAATTATAAGAACTTAGTTAACTTTATAACTACTAAGAAGCTTAACTACTAATAAGTTTAATAGTTAGAGAAATTAGGCTAATACAAGTTTAAGATTATATATATACCTAGAAAGAATAATTATAAAGTAGACACTCTTAGCTATAAATATAATATTACTAAAACTAAATTTATTATAAATACTATAATACTTAAGGTTAATAATAATAGGTTATTAGAACTAGCTAAGACGCTAAGCTTAATACTATAAGTTACTAGTAAAGTACTAAAAGAGTTATAAAAAGTAATTATTAAGTAACACTATAATAACTCTATATATAGTTACTCTAGTATTACTAGAACTATAAAACTTATTTAAAATAACTATAAGTTTCTAAATATAAGAAATAAAATTACTACCTTTATTACTAAGTGCGTAGACTATTAGAAGAATAAGTATAGTATCTATATACTTTATAGAGAAATACAGGTAATAGAGCTATCTAACTAGTCTTAGTTAGATATCTCTATAAGCTTTATTATAAGTTTACTAGTCTTAAAAAACTCTATAATATAAGTATTTTATAATACTATTCTTATAGTAGTAGATTATTTTATAAAGTAAGCTAAGTATATTACCTTTTATAAGAACTTTATAGTAGTATAACTTATATATATTATTAATAACTAAGTTATCTAATACTATAGTATTCTAAAGTTAATTATTAGTAATAGAGATAAGCTCTTTACCTTAAACTTCTTAACTATCTTATTAGCTACTATTAGAACTAAGAGAAAGCTATCTATAGCTTATTATCTATAGATAGATAGATAAACTAAGTAAATAAATTATATAATAAAAGTATATATATATATCTATATTAATAAATAATAAAATAACTAGGTATTATTACTACTTATAGTATAGATAGTGTATAATAATAAGCTTTCTAAGTCTATTAAATAGACTTTATTCTTTATAAACTATAGAAAATACCTAAATCTCTTTATACGTACTTTTTCTAGTTAGAAAATAGAAGTAGCTATTACTACTACTAATAAGCTAAAGATAGTATATAAGTTACTTAAAGTAACACTAAAAAAAGTATAATACTAGAGTATTTTATATATTAATAAGAAATATAAAATAGTATCTTAGCTAAAGAAAAGAGATAAAGTTTATTTACTTATAAAGAATCTCTATACTAAGTAATCTAATAAAGAGCTTTATAACGTTAAGGTTAGACTATTTTTAATTCTTAACTAGAAGAGACTAGTTATATTTCTACTTAACCTTTTACTTAATAGAAAAATCTACCTATAATTCTATATTAATATATTAGAACTAGTAAACTCTAAAATACTACTTTAGAAACTCTTTTATTTTAAAATAAAAGAAGATAATATCTTTAAGGTTAAATAAATTCTTAAATATTAATAACGTAATAATAGAATAGAGTACCTAGTTAAATAGATAAGATATAATAATAGTAATAATATATAGAAACTAGATATAAACTTTATAAACTACTAAAAGTACCTTTAGAAGTACTAAGCTTAGTAATAGAAGTATTAAGTATATCTATTATAGCCTATATAGTTAGTAAGAATATAATACTAATTAATATAGTAGAATAGTTAATATTCTACGCTATCTCTATCTTGCTAGCTATTTCTATATCTAAACCTAAATAAAGCGCTTTCCTACGCGCTTATTTCTTTACTTATTTTAAAATTTTCTTATTTTATAGTAACTATAAAATTACTACTACTACTACCTTTTTATTATTCTTAACTTTCTTTTAGTACTTCTTCTAAGTATAGTTTAAAGACTTTAAGAATATATTTATATATATCTAACCTAACTAAGTATACTTAGTATACTTTAGATAAGAATCTAGTATAATAAGATAAATAACTTTTTTAAGAAAATAATAGTTATAAGAAGCTTTAGTAAGATAATTAGCTTAAGTAATTTTAGAGCTAAGACGTAAGCATCGTTAGTAGAAAAAGAATATAATAACTACCTTACTTATAACGTAGAGTAAGCTTTAGTTATTAATAGAAATAATAAATTAGTTACATAATTTAAGAATAAATCTATAGAGAAGAAGAATAGTATTATAGTCTAACTTAGAGAATACTTAGAGGTTAGCGTTATTACTTAAAAGAATTATATAGTATAGTTATAAAATTATAGTATAGAGACTACGCTATAGTTATATAACTACTTATTTTTAAGTAAGATAACACTAGTTTTATATAAGCGCTTATTTATAAGTATAAGTAGTTAGACTAATAACTAGTAAAATCTATTACTACTTATTAATAATTACTTATACGCTTATTTATAAGTATAACTCTTATTAAGTATATAGCTTAGATACTAAACTTTTATAGCTTAGTATATTTAACTTTATATAAGACTCTAGTATTTAATCTAAGAATTATACTTCTTCTTTAACCTTTTATAGTATTATATTATTTTACTAAATATACTATTATACTCTTATACTATTATATTATTCTACTAAATATACTAGTACACTAACTAGTTCTACATTACTTACTTACTCTCTAAGAACTAACTTTTAGACTATCTTAGAATAACCTTTATAAAAGACTATATTACGCTATACTCTAACTTCTACTCTCTTTACTAAAATTTTAGCTAAGAGCTCTCTTTTAGAAAGCTTCTACGTTAACTTTTAAGAATATCTTAATATTTCTATAGCTAATAGCTTTATAGATTATCTATTATAGCCTCTAAGTCTACTTTTAAGTATACTAGAGAATTCTCTATTACTATTACTCTTTATAAGTATATTATTATTATTATTATTATTATTAAACTACTATAATTATAGTTAATATTATAGAAAGAGTTTTATTAATTATTATAGCTATATATAGTAAGTATAAAGTATTTAAAAAATATACTTATATTAAGATTACTTTATAGAGTTACTAACTACGTTTTATTACTCTACTCTATATTAACACTTTACTATAATAATATATAATATAGAGAGAGTTTTTTTAATTTCTATAGTTATATACAGCGAGTACAAGGTGTTTAGAAAATACACCTGTAATAAGATTACTATATAGAGTTACTAACTGCGTATTGTTACTCTGCTCTGCATTAACACTTTACTATAATAATAATATATAAGTACTTTACTATTTATATATATATATTTAATTAAGATTTTATACTACTTATCTTAGTACTAATAAGATATATAAGTATAGTTCTAATCTATCTTATATTCTACTAGCGTCTATATAGATCTTATACTTACTATATTCTCTTGTTCTAAAGCTATACTACTACTTTCTAAAATAAAACTACTTAGTTTTTTTTTAAGTAGCTTTTCTAGCTATTTTAGCTACTTATTAATATAGCTATTATTTTATATTACCTCTAATTACTTTCTGCTTTAACTTATTATTACTTACTCTTTATACTTATATACTTTATATTTTACTATTTTAAAATAACTATCTAAGTATTTTTAGAACTTATATATTTGCTAGTTCTCTTATTCTTAATTAATAACTTACTACTTTTATTCTTTTATAGTACTTCTTAATTATCTAAGTATAAAAATTTATAAAATCCTATCTATAAGAGTCTATACGTAAGTCTCTTTTTACTAGTTTTTTTCTACTTAATTAGTATTTATATATATATATATATATACATCTATAATATTTACTAGCTTTCTTAAGTAGTTTTATAGAAACTAGCTAGACACTTTAGCTAACTTACTAGTTTCTTACTTACTAGGTTTTTACTTTAGATATAATATTAAAGAATATATTTCTTTATATAGAGTTTTTTAATTTCTTTTATATACTTTTACTACTACTCTCTTATAAGTAGACTTTTTATTTTCTAACACTTTCTTCTCTTTTTAGCTCTTTAGCTACTAGACTTTAATATATAACTTAGATTAATTTAAAACTTATACTAGAATCTAGCTACTTAACTTATATCTACTAAAATTATAGCTTACCTTTAATCTACAGTTACTATAGTTCTACTTACTATCTCTTCTTAATTATAAAATTCTATAATTTTACTTAATTTAAGCTAAGCTTAAATTCTAATTACGTATATAATAGAATAAATGTAAATAGTATCTTAACTTTAAAGAAAGTACTTAGTTATTAGTATACCTAAAATAGATTTTACTAGAATTTTAATTATATGTATATATTTCTAGCTACTAAGTAATCTATAATATTAAGATCTAGCTTAGAAAAGAACTACTTTATCTAAATAATTAGATTTCTTAAGATAAAGTTCTAGTAAATATTTATAGTAAACCTATATATATAAAGTACTTAAAAAGAATATATAAGATATAGTAGCTACTTATAGTTATAGTAAGTACTTCTTAAAAGTATATATAATAGTACAAGTTATAAAAGAAAAAAAAGGTTATTACTATATAAGTATCTACTATATAAATTTAGAGTAAAGATATATATAAAGATTATAATAACTTAGTTATTATTATCTTTTTATTATTAAGCTTTATTAAGATTACACTTATTATTATTTCTTAACAAATTAGAATAATTTCTAGTAAATCTAATTACTTATATATTTAAGATTATAGTAGCTAGTTTTAATCTTCTAAATTAAAATATTCTAAAACACTTTAATTTATCTTAGTCTAGCTACTATTAGAGTTATTACATAAGAGAATAACTCTTATCTTTCTTATCTCTCTTTCTATAATTACTAAAAAATCTAGTAATAAACTAATTATTAGTCTATATAATATAACGTATAGACTAATATAATTAGTACTACTCTAAATTATAAATCTAAAAGATAAGTAGTATTTAGTAAACTTAGATTATAAATTTTAAAATTAAGTATATTTAATTATAAATCTTTATCTTTAGGTAGAAATAGGTAAATATTTACATAATTATTCTAGTAGCTATTCTCTTTAAAAAAAATAGTATTTCTCTATAGTTCTTCTTTACCTAGTAATAATATTATTACTTTTTATCTATTATCTACTTTGTAATTACTTTATTATAATCTTTATTAGTTATACTATTTATTATAGTATTTAACTACTTTGTTCTAATAAAGCTATATTCTATTATTAGAGAATAGCTTTTGTTACCTTACTATTCTTTATAGACCTATACTAATTAGTAGAAGTAGAAGTTATAAATATATAATTATTAGGCTTTTTTAATATAAAGACTTAAGAGTTCTAGATAGTTAATCTAGTATTTTAAATAAAGTTCTATCTAAAGTAGTATTATATTTTATATTATAATCTTAGCTCTAGTTACAAAAGTATTATTTAAGCATATAATATTTATAGTAGTTCTAATACTATTCTTATATTAAAAAAGAATAATAAAATGTTTAAAAATAATTATAAACTAATCTAAATGCTAAAATAAATCTATAAATTAGAAGAGTTTTAAGATACGCTTTAATAGAGAATACTATAGCTATACTTATAGTATACTATATATTTTCTAAACTAAGTAAAGATTTTTAAAGTAATTATAATAAATAGTACTATAATAAATTTAATAGTATATATATAAATTATAAATAAAACTATATTAGATATTATTATTATATATAGCTTCTACTTAGTTAGACTATAAAGTATTATATTCTAAAGTCTAAGTAAGTAATCTTAAGTTTTACTTAAAATTACTTACTCTTAGCACTTTTAACTTTCTTAGTACTATTATTAAATATACTAAAATTACTAATACTATAAACTAAAATACACTTTGTTATTAATAGACTAAAATTCTAATATACACTTTCTAGCTATAGTAGCTAGAGACTAGTCTTCTATATTATAATAACTACTAAATAGTACTAATCTCTTACTAAATTATACTATTAATATTATTACTATTACAATTAACTCTATACTTATAATTAGAAGCTAATATCTAAAAGTAAGAGCAAAATCTAATGTATTTTAATTCTACGTGCTTATAATAATAATTAGGTAGTAAATATAAGTTATAACTATATATAAGCTTATTATCTAATATAGCTTTATTACTTTAGAAATAGATATAGAGAAGTAGTAGTATCTACTAATTATTTAGCACTTAGTACTTAGTACTTAATAGTAATTTATTACACTTTTATTACTCTGCTTATAAGACTAGTTTAGTTAAAGATTTTTAGATAGAAGTAGACCTATTAATTAGTAGACTAGAATTAATTATCTAATTAGCTAAAGAACGTAATTATAGTAATTATAGAGGTTAGCGTTTTGCGTAGAGTATAGTAGTAAGCTAATATAATACTTACGTTAGATTACTACTTTAAGTTTTAGTAAGTAATATAGAAACTTTAAATTAGTACACGTACTATAAGGTATAATATAAAATATCTATAGATTAAAGTAAAACACTCTAGATAAAAGCGTAAGTAAGCTAAAAGAGTAGACTAATATAGGCTTTAAGACCTACAAAAGCCTTACACCTTAAAAGAAAAATCTAAGTACTATCTACTAGCGTAGCTAGAAAGTAGAGTAGCTAATTCTATCTAAAATTACTTTAGATTTTATATTATTATAACTACGTTAATACTAATACTAATATCTATAATACTTCTAATAATATTCTATATTTTTACTTATTTAGAAAGAAAAGAAGTATTTTAAAATAGAAAGTTATTAGATAAAGAAAATTAAAAAGGTATATTCTTAATATATAGAGTTCTTGTAATTTCTTCTATACTAATATTTTTAATACTATTACTTATTTACGTAAATATATTCTATAGTTAGAAGTAGTAATATAATCTAAGAGAATTTAAGACCTATATTTTACTTATAAAGCGTTTTTACTTACTAAGCTATATAGCTAAGAGAATAAGTATATTCTTTTTTATCTTAACTTTTACTCTAAGCTCTACTCTTTCTACTTATAATTATACTAAGAGCTTTCTTACAAATTACCTATATATTAAAACTAATAATATAAAACTTTTTTATAGCTTAAAAGCCTTATATTTTACTTACTTATTACTAGTTTTAAGTCTATTTCTAAGTTTATTCTCTTTTTACTAATACTCTTTATAAGTAGATTATTACTATCTATATCTAGAATAAATCTTAGAAAGAAAGTTTTATTATGATGTAAAGCTATATATATAGTAAGTAAAAGCTCTTTAGAAGATAAAGTTATATTAAAATTACTATATAGATTTACTTACTATATTTTATAATCTTACTTTATATTTATACTATACTATAAGAAGCTACTAATAAAGTTATTAAAAGAACTTAAGATACTACTATAGTTATTAAAAGAGCTACTTTTCTAGTATACGTAGCTATTACTAAAACTTAAAGTTTAGTTAGAAAACTATTAAAGTTAGAGAGTAGTTATAATTGTCTAATTATAGATACATAATTACTTAGCTCTTAAGTATATAGCTAAAGATTTTATTCTAACTTTCTTTTATAGTAGAAGAATTATTATATACTTAATTCTCTCTAATTATTAATTATCTCTAGCTCTAATAGTTATAAGCCTAGCTACTTAATAATAGAACTAATTTCTACTACATATTAAAGCTTACTAAAAGATAAATTAATTAATTTTATTTCTACTTTACTCTCTTTAAATATTCTATAATTAGAACTTCTTTTGCGTAATTACTTAATTACTACTTACTTTTTTATTATTCTTTATATCTCTATATTAATTTTATACTCTAACTCTATAAATATAAATAATTATAATATAGCTATTATAGCTATAAGTATACTTCTTAAGAAGAAATCTAACTAGAATATCTAGTTTACGCTTCTTAAGTAATACTATAATAAAAAGAGTATCTAGAAAGAGATTAATTCTAATTTTTTAGATATTAAATATATAGATACTTAGAAGCCTAAGTTCTCTAACCTTCTAATTCTAGAGCTTATAGCTCTAGCTTTTCTATCTATAAAGCTAACTAAAAATTAAAAAAATAAGTATAATAAAGCTACTTATAAGTATAATACTTTCTTATAAAATTATAATTATAAAACTAAAAATAGTACTATACTTATAGCCTACTAAAACTATAAGTCTAAGTAGTAGTTAAGAAAGAGTAAAAAGATTAATAATATTAAGAACTAAATTATATATACTATTATACTTAAGTATTTATTACTTATAACTATAAGTAATAATAAAAGAATAGTTTAGTTTTTTATAAAATCTTTTAAAACTACACTTACTTCTACTAATTAGACTATATAATATATAGTTTATATAAAGTATTATACTTATCTTAAGAAGACTTAGAGAGAAACTACTAAAAAGTAGTTTAATAACTAGCTAATAATTTACTAAAAAGTAAAAATCTTTAAGCTCTTAGAAGTTAAAAAACTTCTTATAATTACTAACTTTTTTACTATAATTAAGAAGTTTAATTTTAAGTAGGCCTACTAGTAGTAATATAATTAATTATTTACTATAGCTCTTAGAAAGAATATATTAAGCCTTAGTAATTTTAGTAAAGTATTTAGCGTTATTCTCTAAAAGATAATAATTACTACTAGAAAAAAAAAAGCTAGTATAATCTTTAACGCTATTATAAGTTAACTTTCTACTTCTACTAAGTTAAATAAGAAGTAGTTAAGCTTACTATCTAAGCTTTATCTCTATAAATCTAATATAAAGTATAAGTAGAAGTTTATTTTATATTACTAATTATAGACTATAATTACTAGATCTAGGCTACTAAGTATTTTACTAATAGAACTTTTAGCTTTAAATAAGTAAAAGATCTAAAAGCACTATTATAAAAAGAAGTAGAGTAGCTTATATAAGAAAGTTAAGTAATCTAGCTAGAAAATAAGCGCTCTAGCTTCTAAGTACTTAGATAATATAGTCTCTATAATTAATTACTTAAAGAAGCTAATTACTAAGTTTAAGTTTTTTATCTTTAGTAAAAGCTTTAAGCTATACGCGCTCTTAGCTAGTATAATTCTTAATAGTAAAGCTATAGTCTACTTAGTTAATAATAAATTTTTAATTAAGTTTAATTTCTTTATTAAGACTAATAAAGAAATAGTTAAGATAAGTAGCTAAATACTTCTAGTAATTAGTATTAGTAATTATATACTTTATCTTATTCTTAGCACCTCTAAAGAACCTAAAAAAGCTAATCTTATACTTACTAGTATTAAGATTATCTCTAGTTTCTATACTAGTATTATTTTAGAAAAGCTTTTTAGAAATAGTAGTATATAGTATATAAGCTATAATTATATAATTAGAATAGGTACGCTAGAAGTGTTTATTATTCTTATAACTTTTAAGTATAAATTTAACTTCTTATTTATTAAATATAACTCTTTTATCTATTCTTCTAATTCTATTATTATAAATACTATTATCTACTTATAAGTTCTATAATTACGCACTAGTAATACTAATTTTTAGTACTAAAGATCTAGCTATCTAAGTAAGTAAGCTCTTAAGGCTTTTATTAAAGCTACCTAAAATATAAAGATTATAAGTATATAGCGTAGTAAGTATAATAATTACACTACTAATTATATATATTAAAGAATCTTTTATTAGTTTTATAAGCTATTACTACGTTTTTTCTTTAGAGTATTATAGAATCTATTTAACTTCTCTATAAGCTATATACTTAATAAATAAACTTTAATTATTAAGAAAGATTATTTAGATAAGCTATATAATTATAATTAAAAAATTAAACGCTAGACTCTATAATAAAAGTTATTATAAGCTTTATAGCTATAGTTAAGCGCTACTATTAGTAAAAGATTATAGAAATTTATTAAAATAATAATACTATAATATTACTTTAGAGAGAGTACTTAAGATATAAAAAATAGGCTAAAAAGAAGAGAATTATAATTATAATACCTTTACTATATATCTATAAGCTTAATAGCTTAGTAGAGAGAGCTAGCTAAGAGCTTATTACTAAGTTAATTAAGATACGCATAAGTACTAATCTTCTAACTAAACTCTAGCTAGTAATTATAAATATAGTAGCTTAACTTTATAGACTAAGTCTATTATAGCTTTATAGCTATTAATCTCTAAATTAGGTATTATATAAATAGTTTAGAAAGTATTTCTAATATTATTAGCTACCTAAGATTAAGTACTAAGCTACTAATCTTTACTTAGATTAGAGTAGAATCTATACTTATAGCTATTAGGTATATCTACTTAATAGTAATTATATAGCTAAAAAGCACTATTAAGACTTTAAAGTTAAGTCTTATAGCTATATAGAATATCTTATTAGCTATTAAGCTTCTAATATATATTATATATAAGTACTAGTAATTAATTAGGTAATTATAACTTATAATATTACCTTTAATAAGTAGAAGTTCTATTAAGGTAAACGTAAAGAGAAGCTAACTAAAGATTAAGTACTTAAGTAAATTAAAATACTTAATAATAGTAAGCTTATTAATTCTATAGAGAAGTTTAATATTCTTTCTATTAATTAAATAGTAAGTATAGTAAAGCTATTAACTACTAAGTAAGATCTTAAAGGTAATATAGACTATAATTAAAGTAATAAGGTTAGCCTATTTATTAAATATAATTAAAGCTTTATTAATTTAATAGAGATAAAGTATAAGGCTAGTATTTTATTAGAAATTTCTAATAATTAGTAGCTTTCTACTAAGCTTACACATTTAGAACTTACGCCTAAGTATAAAATTTTAGAGATAGATAATTAAAGTAATTATAAAGTTTCTAATAGTTAAAAAGTAGTATATATACTTAAGAAAGCTAATTTATAAAAGTCTAGAAGTAAAAAGCCTTTTAAATATAAATTAGAAAATCTAACTCTATTTATTAAGCTTATTATAATAGACTCTAGTTCTATAGAAATAGATAAAAAACTAGCTTAACTAAAGTAGGTACTAAAGAGACTAAGAAGTAGGCTATCTAAATTAGTAGCTTTTTCTTAATAATTAATATAGCTATAAAATTAGCTAGTAGCTAAATTCTCTAGAACGCGCTATAGTAGAAGAGTTATAAATAAAACGCTTAAGTACTTTTTTTCTATAAATATTTATTAACTATTAAAACGTCTTAAAAGTAAGAGTAAGTAGCCTACTTAGCCTAGTAATTAACTAGAAAGTAATAGCGTAGGTAGCATAAATATAGTAATTATAGGCTTAGTTAATAAGTAAGCCTAAATTAACTTTTATAAAACCTACCTCTTTAGTCTTTAAGAAAACTAGATTAATTAAGCTAGCTATAAGACTATAAACTTTATTATTATAGCTACTATACTTAGTAAGTATAAGCTAAAAGCTACTTACTAATACTATAATAATTTCTAAAAGCTACCTAGATTATAGAAATAACTAATTTAGTATTTAATATATATACTTTTTAAAGATACTTCTAAGAGAGAGATTAATTAGCTAAGTAAGAAGAGAACTTAAATAGAAATCTATAGATTATAAGCCTAAGATTAGCTACTTTTATTAAAATAAATATAGACTTATAAGTATAATTAAAATAGCTATCTTTTTAAATATAAAGCTTAAATTATAGTTTATAGTAATCTCTAGAAGAAGAACTTAATTAACTCTACTTATATAGTAATACTTACTATAAAGTTCTTTTACGCTATAATAGTAATTACTACTTAAGGTAATCTAGAGATTAAATAGTTTAATATTATAAAAGCATTTCTTAATATAAAGATTATAGTAGAGAACTTAGTAATCTATAAGATACTAAATAGCTTTAGAAAGCTAGAATTATATATATAGCTTAACTATATACTTTATAGATTATAAAACTCTTTACTATTATAGTATAAGAAGTTCTTAAAAACGCTAAAAGCTATTAGTATAATAGCTTCTTAAAAAGAGCTTTATCTTTTTTTTAATTAAGAATATAAGATTCTTATTCTCTTTTATATTAATAATATTTTATTACTCTATTATAAAAGTATAAAGTAATATATAATAGCTATATAGACTAAGATCTTTAGTAAGTATAAGATTTAAGATTAGAGAAATATAGAATAGTTTCTTAGTATTTATATAATTAGAGACTAATATTTAAAAATAATTATACTTATTTATAATATATATATAGATAAGATACTTAAAAAGTTTAAGCTTAGAGATAAATTTTTTTCTTTAACGCTTTTACTATTAGAGAAGCTAATTAAGAATACTAGAGAAGTAACTAAGCTTAAGATTAAGAGATACTAAAAAATAGTTAAATTTATACTTTATATAGTAATTATACTTTAACTAGATATAGTATATACTATTTTAAAGCTTTTATACTTTCTTATAAACCTAAGTAATAAGTATAAAAAAACTATAGAGTAAGTAATTTTATATCTCTACTATACTTATTTTAATATAATTTAGTATAGTAACTATAATAAACTTAATTTAATAATTACTAAAGACGTATTCTTTACTAATAATTTAAAGACTTACTAATTATTTTATAGCTATATTACTATATTATATAAAAGTATAATCTTCTAAAAAGCTATAAAGTAGAGTATAGTTACTAATTCTACTATAAAAGTAAAGCTACTTACTTTTAAGTATACTACTAAGAAAGCTATAGCGCTTAGGCGCTTTTTTAAAAAGCTAGCGCTTAATGTTAAAGAACTCTAGACTATTTAGTATAATAATTAGTAGATAATTAAGCTAGTTATTAGAAAAAATAAGTATATTAATACTTAGCTTAAGTATATTAATATCTAGAATATATAGCTATAGTAGAAATATACTAAAGAATTATTTAAAATTAAGTATTTAAAGACTATAATTATACTTATAGATAAATTAACTAAATTACTTATCTAATAATAGTTTAAAAAGTTTAAATAGCTATTTAACTTATAAGATTTATAATATTTAATTCTTAAAAAATAAATAGAGTAGAGAAATTTTTATTTAGACTACTACTATAAAGATTAATTATACCTAAGCTAGATTTTAGTTACTCTAACTAGCGCTTAGTTATAAAAAAGTAATTACTAATAATTAACGTAAGTATAAAGTAGATAAATTACTAAACTTTTCTACTAAACTAACTTATATAGCTACTTACTTACTAACTACTATAGCGCTAATCTTTCTAATTATAACTCTTATAGTTATTCTTATTAAAGGCTAGCTTACTATTCTAGCTATTTTTAAAATTCTTAACTTAAGCTTATAGATAAGTAGTCTTAGTAGCTTAAGTCTAGATATAAATCTTAAGCTATATTTAATTATACTTAGTACGTAGTAGCGCTTTTTTATACTTAGCCTTAGCTAGCTAACACTAAGTATAGTAATAGAATCTATTACTTATAAAACTAGATATAGAGCTATTAGACTAGTAACTATATAGCTAAGAATTATAATACTAAGAATAATTATTATATAGCTAAGACTAATAATTATACTACTAAAATTAGTAGTTATACTACTAAAACTAATAATAACTATACTAATTCTACTACTAATTTTATAGTAGCTAATTTTTAAATTAAGAAGTCTATAGCTAGAACATTAGTAGTAGTAGCTACTAAAATAAGCTCTTCTAATAATATTCTAAGTATTATAGTATTAGATTAAAGGCTATAAGTAGATAATTCTAAGTAGAAAGCGTAAATAAAGCTATTTAGCTACTACTTATATTAATCTCTTTTATTCTTTTACTTAGTATTATAAACTTACTATAAGTACTATATTAATTAGAGTTTTAGAGAGTTATAGGTATAGTACTCTTTAAGCTCTTCTTACTTAAGAACTTAGAAGTTCTATTTAATAATTTAGCTAAAGTTTAAGAACTACTTTTAGCTTTTTTTTTTTTTACTTTTTATAAGTATAGAGATCTTAGTAGAGCTACTTATATTACTTAATAGTATTCTTAGTACTCTAGCGCTATTATTAAGTTAGTAAAGAATTAAAAAAAGCTAAAGAGAAAAAAATTATAAACTTACTTTAGAACTATAGTAATTAGCTATACTTATATAGTAATTATATAGATCTTAATTAGTAGAATAGTAATTATAAAAGTTATAAAATAAATAATATATAACTTAATAAAGTTACTTAAAATAATTAGCCTCTAGAATATTATTAAAAAGCTACTAATAAATATAACACTTATACTTAAAATATTAAAAAGTATTATAGTTAGGTAATACTCTAACTTACTTATATAAATAACTAGTATATATTAGATATAGATAATCTAAAAAAGTTTTAAATATAAAAGCTTTACTTTTAGAGTTCTTAGAAAAGTAACTATAACTATAATCTTTACTTAGAGATACTTACTTTTCTTAATTTTAAGCGCTTTAGTTTTTAACGTAGTTAGATTACTAAAGACCTAAACTTTAAGTTTAGAAAGTATTATTATTAATAAAGATACTACTCTTAGAAATAAACTTAATAGTCTCTTAGATATTCTTATTATTAAGATTATTAAACTAAAGGCTTTTATAATCTAAGTAGATATACTTAATATATAACTCTAATTACTTATAATTCTTATAGAGGTTATTATTACTAAAGTTACTAGTTACTTTAAAGCTCTAACTTAGTTAATTATTAGAATTTATAAAGCTCTAAGATAGTTAAGTATTAAAAGCTTAATTATTTTAAGTAAAGTTACTAAAGAATAAACTATTAGCTACTATTATTCTAGAAGAAAAAAGTAAAAATTAATTAGTAGCTTTTTTAAGTTAAGTATAGTAAAGAGGTTAAGCGCTTAACTATAAAGTATTATTAAGTAAAGCGCTATTACGCTAAGCGCTATTACGCTAAGTACTAGCTTATATATTATAATTACTACTACTAGAAGTATTATTATTAGAGTATAGAGTACTATTATAGTAGAAGCTTAAGCGCTAATACTTATAGCTAGAGTTAAAGTTAGAAGTTAGATTATTAAACTAAATTATAATAGTTAGCTATTAATTTAAGTATAAGAGTAAAAACTTACTATAGTAATAGAGAGAATAAAGAATTAAGTAGAGTAGAGAATTAAGCGTAGAACTTAAAAGCGCTAAGGCTTAAAAGCTAAGAATCTTAAGTAGAAAAGTAAATTAGATAGATAGCTTATTAGCTAGTTAGCTTAAGTATCTTAATAATATAAAAGTAGATAATTATAGTAGAAAAAAGAAAAATTAGAGAACTTATTATTATAAAGTCTCTAATCTTAGCCTAAGTATATACTTACGTAGATAGCTAGCATAGCTAATTATACTCTTAATTATACTATAAACTTTACTTAGAAAAGACTAAAAGTCTAAATTTTACTATTAGAATTATTTTTTACTAGTTAGATACCTAGATTTCTATAGCTATTAGCTATATTTTAGGCTATTATAAAGTAATTTCTAAACTAATAAAGTTAATTTTTAAACTATTAAGCCTTATTTAAATAAGTAAGAGCTTACTACTATTAGTATTAAGTATAAATAAATACTTAATTAGGCTATAACTTACTATTATACTCTAAATTCTTAAGCTTAGACTTTACTAAAGTATACTAATTATAGTAGATTTAATAGAATTAATTTTAGTAGAGTAGATTAATACTCTTACTACTCTAGAGAGTATATTAATACTCTTACTACTCTAGAGAGTATATTAAAGTTAAAGAGTAGTTATAATTATCTAATTATAGATATATAATTACTTAGCTCTTAAGTATATAGCTAAAGATTTTATTCTAACTTTCTTTTGTAGTAGAAGAATTATAATATACTTAATTCTCTCTAATTATTAATTATCTCTAGCTCTAATAAAAACTTAGTTATTTTACTTAGCTATTAGTTTAAGTATAATAGAAAAAAAGTAATAAAGTATTAATAAAAAAAAGAAGAAATAAGTAAGGTTAAAGTGTAAGTAAAGTAGAAATTAGATATAAAGCCTAAGAGTAGTATATTTTAACTAGATAAGATTTATCTACTAAAAAGCTAATAAAGTTAGAGATATAAAGCGTTTTAATAATAAAATAGAACTTTTAATCCTAGTAAAAAAGAAGAAAAACTAAAATACTATAATATTAATAGATTTTTTATTTTAGAATTCTAGCGATAATATAGTAATTAAATAAGTATTTTAGGTTTAATAAGACTTTATAGTATTAGTAGTTTTACTAGATAACTTTTATAAGTAACGTATTAATATTAAGCTAGTATTAGTACTAGTTAATAGTTAAGATAGCTATAAGTATTATATATTAGAGTTAAAGTATTAAGTCTCTTATATTTATATATCTATAAATTATAATACTAGTACTAGAGAAAGTATAAGTGTAAGTATTAAATATTATATACTTTAGCCTACGCTAGAAATATTTAAAGTTTACTACTAGATAAAGTATAGTAACGTATTATTAAATAATTATATTATAATATAGTTAGTATGTTATTACAATTTAACAAAGTAGACTAAAGACTTTTTCTTAGAAAGCTTTCTAATTCTAAAACTAAAAGTATTAGAAAACTAACATTAGTTAAAATTTATTATTATTATTATTATAACTAGAAGAGTATAATAAGTTTTTGTTTAATATCTTTTCTACTACAGTACTACTAAAGAAAAGAAAACTTAGTAAACTATTTTTTAATTTTCTAGAAATCTTAAGTATTATCTTAATATTTCTATTCTTTTAGTTAATATAGAAGCTATAAAGAGAAAAAAAACAAAGCGCTATATCTAGAATTACTTAAAAGCCTTTATTATTAAATATTAAAGAAGTTAAGAAGAACAAAATTTATTATTTTCTTCTCTAGTAACCTTTAATCTATAGTTAAAATATATATTATATTTAAGCTACTAGACTTATACCTTCTAAAGCTAAAGAACTAATTAGATACTATAGATCTTATTCTAATTAAATAATGTATAAGAAATTTAGACTTAACTCTTTAGAAATAAATTAAAGAGATAAGTAATTCTATATCTATTATTCGCTTTCTATAAAGGTTCTCTTATCTTAATAATTACTTTTATTAAAAAAAAGATTTAGTAGCTACGTAACTTCTAGTATTTATTTAATTAAGTTTTTAAAATGTAAATAGTAAAGAAAAATCTATTTAAATTATAAATATAAAACCTAAGTACTTTTATCTTAGAGCTTACTAATACAAAGTAGTACTAAGTATTAATAAACTAATAATATAGTTAAGATAAGTATACGTAGATAATTATAAAGATATTTGTCTTAATTATATCTATAATATTTTTTTAAGTAACTTACTAATAAACACTAATACTACTACTCTATATAATCTAATAGCTATAAAGCTTTTTATATATATTATATAAAGTTTTATCTTTTTAATTTACCTTATACTAAAGTAAGTACTTATAATTTATGTAAATCTTTAAAAAGCTATAATAACTTTGTACTACGTATAAACTAAGTTATTCTTATTAATAGTAATACTAAATTTCTTAAAATATCTATTTATAAGTGTTATTATATATAAGTATATATAAGTATATTATATAATATAGATTTAAGCTTTTAAGAAAACTATCTAATTAGAATATTTTAATATAGAATATAGAATACTATATACTAGTATAAAAGTATAGTTTAAAATATTAGAATAATATATAGATATAAAAGATCTAAATTGTTAATAGTATAAGAATAAAAGATAGTTCTCTACTAGAATAATATTATAATTAACTCTATCTAAAAGAAACACTAACTTAAAGTTTTTAAAACTTAGTATAGCTTAAGCTAGGTATAGAAAACCTTTTTAAAGTATATAGTTACTTTAAACACTTTCTTGTTTCTAGCTATAAAATCTTTAATTTAGTTTATACTTAAATTTTTAAATACGTTAGAATATAATAATAGAATCTAACTTGTTACTCTAATAAAGCTTATAAGATTCTTTTTACTAGAAACTTAGTTCTAAGTATTATTATAGAAAATATAAATTAATTTACTATTACTTAAGAAAGTTAAAATATAAGCTTATCTATAATTAGCTAAAGAATCTTACTTATAATAAGCTTTAAGATAAATTATATAAGAAATTAAACTAAACTTTTTCTAGCTAAGAGCCTACTAGAAAGTTATATCTAATAGATATAAAGTTTATCTACTTTTAATACATTTAATGTAAAGAGTTTAAATCTATAGAGAAAAAGTAATTTACCTTAACTATAAAACGTCTTAAATTTACTAAATTTATAATACTAATACCTACGTTTAAAATACTAAACTATTATATTAAGAGATTTTAAGAACTCTAAGCTAACGCGTAGTATTTTATAAACTTAGTTTTTATTAATAAACTATTTTATTTATAACTTTAAATAATAGTTATACTAAATACGCTAGTTAAGTATAAGCTAGACTCTTTAGAATAGAAAATAGTCTAGCTTATTTATAATAACTTTCTTAGATACTAAACTTATAACTCTTTACTAATAAATTATATAAGAACTAAACTTTTAAAAAAAAGTAAAAAAGTCTTATTATTATAGTAGAGAATTAGATACTTACTAATATAGATTCTCTCTAAATAAGAAAGCTTAGTAGTAAGTATTATATTATTATAAATAGGCTACTCTAACTTATAGTAATATAGATATTTCTAAAAGGTTTCTATACGTATATTTATTATAGATCTATCTATACTTACCTAATTACGTTATTACGTAACTAGCCTAGCCTAATTAGGTTAGACTAGCGCTAGCTTTAGAATATAAAAGTCTCTATACTTCTATATTCTACTTAATAGCTTGTATTCTATTATATATCTACTTAATTATATCTTTTATATTATATAAGCTTCTTTTTAAAATAAGTCTAATACTTTATATATAAATTATATTATAGTTATAAATAATATTAACTAATATATTTAGCGCGTAACACTAATAGGTTACTATAGCTTACCTAATAAGCGCGTAATACTAACTAGTTATAGTAGCTCTATATCTTATATCTCTACGCTACTAAGATATAGTTTAGAATACTAAGAACTCTACTAATAGTAGTAGTAGTAGCAGCAGCAAGCTTATTAATTCTACTAATACCTAGACTTAGCTAGACACTAACTAGAGCTTTAATAATAGCTTTAGTAACTTTAAGAATAATAATAACTTTAATAATAGTAAGAAGGCTAGCTTCTACTACTAGCGCTCTACTACTCTCTAAGAGTATTAGCGTACTTATAGAGTATACTTTAAGAATAGTAATAGTAAGAGTAGTAGTAGTAGTAATAATACTAATAACTACGCTACTTAACACTATTATAACTTACGCTAGTAGTTTCTTTAGACTATACTTAAGTCTAAAAGCTAGACTATTCTTTCTATTATCTAGAATAATAATACTAACACTATATACGTCTATCTTTATAATATCTATAAAAATAGTAAAGAGAAGTATCTTTATAATATTTATACTTCTAACTAGCTTAAGAAAGCTATTAATAAATATCTAGACGCTATCTTTAGCTACTTTATTAATATTATAAATAACTATATTACCTATAATAAGAAACTTAAATAACTTTATAATAACGCTTACTTCTAGAAAAAAAAAGTTACTATACGTATTAAGCGCGTAAAGACCTAAGTTAAAGCTACTACTAATATTAAACTTAAAGTACTTACTAAGAAGTACGCCTATATAACTAAAATAAAAAATAACTATACTATTTATGTTAAGATTATTAATAATAAAATAAAGGCGTTACGTAACTCTAATATTTATCTTTAGACTTATATCTCTAAGCTTATAAATAAAAAGAACTAGTTATAGTAGCGTGCTAGAATTTCTACTAATAGTAGTATTAACTTAGGTAGTAGCGCTGCTAGTAGTTATACTTATCTTAATAGCACTAGTTAGCTACTAGGTAACTAATATTATTCTATACCTACTAGTTTACTACTAGCTCTATCTATATAATCTAATTCTTTTATAGAATATAGTAGTAACTTTCTAGCCTTACCTCTATAGTTACTCTAACCTACTTAGTTAGTCTCTAAGAACCTTACTACTATAGACGTAAAGCTTAGAGATATTAAGATTTTCTATAGTAACTCTAGTAGTAACGCTTCTAAGTATAAGTATTAGTATTACTTTATATAGAACTTTTTTAATAAAACTAATATCTATACTACTATTAAGAACTAGATAGACTATATTATTAATTACCTTTGTAGTCTAGCTATATAATAGGTTAAATACTAGGCTTCTATAAACTATTATACTTAGTTTATTAATATTTAAAAGATCTTTAAAAATCTTAACTATATATTTAATACTATAGACTCTTTTAGTAACGCTACTATAGCGCTATATAATAGTACTCTTAAGTAGAAGAATAGTAAAGCTTTTAATACTTAGATTAGGCGCTCTACTTTAGTTATTACGCCTATTAATATAGCTAACTAGAAGCTTATCTAGTATACTATCTACCTTATAAAGTATAGACGTAATACTTCTATATAGTATTATATTAGTAATATATAAAACTAGTTTATCTATAACTATTACACTTAGGTATAGTTTCTCTACTTAACTAGAAGTAATACCTCTAGCTCTAATACTACTTATAGCAGCTAAGATAGTAGCAGCTCTACTAGTACTACTATAGCTAATAGTAGTAGTTACTTTATAAACGCTTGCGCTAACTATAAATAGACTAAGGCCTAACTAGTAGTTCTATCTAAGTAAGGTAAGTACTTTAAGTATAGTAGTATCTATAACACTAATAGTAAGAACTATTATATAAGTAATAATAACGCTTTATCTACTTATAAGACTAAAGCTATAGTTACTACTTCTAAGGTTCTAGCTCTATAAGCTACTCTTACTAATATAGCTTTATAGGCCTCTATTAAAAATACTACTAACTTAGAAAACTAGATATCTCTAGTAATTATTACTACTAGAGATAAATAAAAAGAAAGAATAATATACTAACTCTAAGTTCTCTAGTTACTTTATATACCTCTAAACTAGCATCTACTTACTCTAATATACCTTTTAACGTTCTTACTAGGCTATTTTTTTTAATCTTACTATCTCTACTAATACTATACTTACTAGAGTAAAAGACTAAGATTCTATAAGTTTATATATAATATTTAGAAAACTAGATATACACTAATAGTAGAGATAATAGTAGAGAAGTAACTTTTAGTGCAAATATAGTAGTTAAGAGTAAGTAACTAGTCTAGAGCTAGTAGTTTATATTTAAATATAAAGCTACGTTGTCTACTAGTATTACTATTAATATAGAAGGTTTAACTAATTCTAGAGTAACTAGTAACTATATATTATTATTATTTACGCAATAATATAAACTTAAGACTATTTTACTTAAGTAGCTCTTATAGCTACGCCTAGGTAATAGCAGCGTTATTAGTTAGACTATTACTTATAGTATCTTAGTTAATATTATTTATAGTAATTATAGTAGAGAGAAGCTCTTCTACTATATTAATATAACTAGCTATAATCTTATCTTTAGCTTCTTATAGTTAAAAGAATATAACTTCTATATTAACTAGCGTAACTATATAATATACTTTAATAGTAAGTATTACTTTACTAACTACTTTACTTATAGTAAATCTATTCTAGTATATAGCGCTAGGTATAAGAAGAGAAAACCTCTAATAAGAAGTCTAACTCTACCTATACGCTTATAGATATTACTTACATCTCTAGTAATACTACTACTAGAATAGTAGCCTTACTAAACTATAAAGTTATTTAGATATACTTATAGAACTTTAAGTAGCTAAGTTAAATAGATAAAGAGAATAAAAACTATAACTACGCTAGGCGTGTTTTTATATTACTATTCTCTATTAAGTTTAATACTCTATTACTAGAGAATATTATAAAGTTCTATAATAAGCTAAATATACTACTTAAGCGTAGAGAGAATATCTTATAAAAGCTTTCTAAGTAGCTTTATAATATAGCTAATTACTTTAACTCTAACTTTACTATAATAAAGCTTTTATAATAATAGAGACCTATTAACTATAGTATTAATATTATCTTTAGTTTCTAGCATTTTTTAGCTAGAATATATAAACTTAGGCGTAATAAAAGTCTTACTATAAAGGCTTATATTTAAAATATAAACTCTAGAAGTAAGATTTATAAGAGTAAGTCTAAATATATCTTACTAGTACTTATTATTAAGAAGCTAGAAAGTAGCTTTTATATTTACGTTAATTACTACACTCTTAATATAGTTACTATTAAGAATAGAAATACGCTACTAATAATAAAGAAAACTCTTACGCAACTATCTAACGTTAGATACTATACTATTATTAATATTATTACTACTTTTAATAAGATACGTATTAAAAAGAGTAATAAATATAAAATAGTCTTTTTTACTAGGTATAAGCTATTTAAGTATCTTATTATATCTTTTAGTTTATATAATACTTTTAGTATATTTTAGTCTTATATTAATAAAGTGCTTTATAATTATCTAGATAACTTCTATACTACTTACTTAGATAATATTTTAGTGTATAGTAAGATACTAGAAGATTATAAAGATTACGTTTATAAGGTAATTTATAAGCTTAGTAATACTAGACTTTACTTTAATATTAATAAAAGTAAGTTTACTATTAAAGAGGTTAAGTATCTAGGTCTAATTCTTATAATAGAAGGTATTAAGATAGACACTACTAAGATCTAGATAGTACTTAACTAAAAGCTTTCTATAACGCTAAAAAAGTTATAAGTATTTCTTAGGTTTACTAACTTTTATAGACGCTTTATTATTAGCTACTTATATATTTTACGCTTATTAACTAACTTTACCTAAGAATTAAATAGAGATATCTAGGCTAACTTCTCTATTATATATAGGTTTTCTATATATAAAGCTTTTAAAAAGCTTAAGTACACTTTTACTATTATATTAGTCTTAGCGCACTTTAATTCTAAACTTAAGACTTAAATAAAAACTAATACTTTAAATATAGTTATAGCTATAGTGTTATTATAAGTCTAGCGTAATAGCGTTTTAAAGTCTATTACCTTTATTTTAATAAAGATATTATCTACTAAATATAACTATACTATCTATAATAAGAAGTTAATAGTAATTATTAAAGTATTTAAGAAGTAGCGCCTAGAGCTTACTAGCACTACTAATTCTATTAAGATAATCTCTAACTATGCTACGTTATAAACGTTTATAGTAAATAAAGAGTTAAATTACTATTAAGTCTACTAGGTAGAATTTCTTAGTAAGTTTAATTTTAAGATTACTTATAGACTAGAATAGCTTAGTACTAAGTCTAACGCTCTTATCTAACGCTCTAGTAATACCTCTATAAACCTAAATAATCTACGTATACTATACTAGAACTAAATAGTTCTTAGACTAGACTATATTAATCTAATTATATAATAAAATATTATAAGAGTATAATATAGTAAGAGTACTCTTTATATAGTATATCTAGCCTATATACTTTTTAAGAATTATTTAGAGTCTATACTTACGCTAGCTACTATAGTATATTTAATAAGTAAAGAGGTAGTTAGTAATAGTAACTTAGTAGATAAGAAGCTTTAGCTAGCTACTACTTTAGAGTCTATAGTAGAGAAGAAGTTTATAGAGAACTCTTTACTTTATATTATACTTCTACTAGTATAGGTACTAATAAAAAGCGCTATAGATAATATACTTATAATAGCTATTTATACTATCTATAATACTAATAATACTATAAAAGAGATCTTAAAGGCTAAGGCTAAAAGCGCCTAGTAGTTACTACATAGTCTTATTATAAAGATATAACTTAAGATAGAGCTAAAGAACTATAAAGTCTATAATAGACTTATATACTTTAGAAAGTAACTTATTATTCTCTTTAATAATAACCTATATAAAGAGATTATCTAATACTTCTATAATACTCTCTCTACTAGCTATAGTAGTAAACGTCTAATATATTACTTAGTTAGTTAGTATTACTACTAGCTCTTAATAATAGATACTATTACCTAGTATACTTATAACTATATTATCTATTACTATTTAAAGCTCTATAAGAACTAGAAGTAGAGACTTTTTTATTTTTTGTCTATCTCTTATAGCTTCTAGATAAATATCTCTATTAACTTTATTACTTTACTACTACTATACTTACGCTTTAGTAAGACTTATAAGTATATTATAGTAGTTATTAATAGACTTAGTAAGTAATAGCGCTTTATTACTTTTAACAGCCTTAATATATAAACTATTATCTACGCGTTTACTAAGTATATATAGAGAAAGAAAAGATTTCTATCTATAGTAGTATTTAATTATAGCTTTTAGTTTATTTTCTATTTCTAGAAGAAGCTCTATTACTATATAGGTATTACACCTAAGCTATCTATAGTCTATTATTCTAAGATAGATAGCTAAACTAAGATTACTAATACTAGTTTAAAATATTACTTTTATATATATACTAATTATATATAAGATAACTAAGTAAACTAGCTATCTATTACGTAGCTTACTATTAATAATAAAGAAAATACTTTAATAGATATCTTCTCTACTCTTACTATAAAGAGCTATCTTCTACGTATAAGTATTAAGTCTAACTATCTAATCTCTATAGCTCTCTTCTAGTCTAAGTAGTTACTTAGAGAGAAAGCCTATAGAATAGTAAACTATATAGCTAATATTATCTACTTTATATAGAAGAACCTATAATAGGCGTAGAATAGAATAGAATACTACGCTAACTATAATAGATAAGCTACTTCTAAATACTATATTAGTAACTAGGTATACTTTAATACTTATAATATCTCTACTATATATCTAAATAGAGGCTTAAGTATAAAGAATCTTAGCCTTTATAAAGTTAGCGCAGTCTCTAATTAGTATACTATTATTCTTAACTTACCTAATTACTATAAGAATATTTACTTTATCTTTTATTTATAGCTTTTATATCTTAATACTAATTAGTCTAATTATAATATTAAAGGTAAAATTATATATAAGAAGCTAGATAGTGTCTATAACTACTATATTAAGAAAGTTATTAACTATTATATTAAATAATATTATAAAAACTCTATTACTAGCCTTAAGAGTATATAGTAGTATAAGGTTAAGTATACTAACTTTTCTAACTAGAACGCTAACTTACTTTAGTAAAACTATACTAACTTATAAAGTGCTAAGAAGGCTATAAAGAACTTTTATAATTACTATTTTTATAAGCTACTACTATACTTTCTCTACTATAACTTAGTACTATATCTTAATACTATCTTAGCGTACACTTTTAATAGCTACACTAAAGACTCTAATAATAAAAGTATAGTAAAAGACTTTACTACTTAGTAGGCTAATTTACTAAAAAAGGTTTATTATAGCGCTAGTTTAGAAAGTAAGTTTTATAGTTATCTAGTAGACTTAAAGTAGCTAGATAAAGTAAGATATCTTTTTTAGTATTAACTATATACAGCTCTATTACTATACTTATAGTTTAACTTAGTTAGACGTTACTACTAAAATATTACTATTACTATTACTATTACTATTACTCTAACTTTAACTCTAACTTTAACTCTAACTTTAACTCTAACTTTAACTCTAACTCTAACTCTAACTTTAATTTTAGTATTAGCTCTAACTTAGACGCTACGTCTATATATTATAATATAACTAGATAGTACCTTATAGAGAATATAATATACTATAGAATATAGAAAAATAGAATATAGAAATAGAGTATTACTATAAAGGCGCGTATTATATTTTAAATAGCTTATTACTATTAAGGCGCGCGCTTTTAGAAGAGCCTCTTAATTACTAGTGTAATTACTTTAAAGAAAAGAGGTAATATTATAGATCTATTTATACTTACCTAATTACGTTATTATGTAACTAGCCTAGCCTAATTAGGTTAGACTAGCGCTAGCTCTAGAATATAAAGGTCTCTATACCTTTATATTCTACTTAATAGCTTGTATTCTATTATATATCTACCTAATTGTATCTCTTATAATATTTTAAATTAAAATTTTAAGAATAATATTCTTACTATAACTAATAACGTTTAAATAGTATAGAAAAGTATATTTAAAATATTCTAACACTAGCTTTATAAAGCTTACTTAAAATACTATAAGATTTCTAAATAAGTACTTAAGAGAAGAGTACTTAAGCGTAATAGTTCTAGATTTTAATAAGCTTAAAGTATCTATAGGTATATTATAAAACCTAAATAATTTACTAGTAAAAACCTAGAATATTATTAATAAAGTTAACCTAGAACTATATAAAGCTTAAGTAGAATTAAAAAAAGCTAGAAATTAAGTAATTAATAAATAAGTTTATCTTATAGATTAAGAGTTTACGTAAGAATTTATAAAATTAGTTAGTAAAGACTTATTAGATTAGTTATATCTATATTTTTAATTATAAAGAACTAAGTTAGCTTATAAAAAGAAAAACTTTAATAAATATATACTTACTAGTTAATACTACTTAAGGTACTTATACTATAATAAATACAAAGAATTAAAGCTTAGAGTTTATTTCTACAAAATCTATAGAGTAAGTAGAACTTATAGAGACAAGAATATTTTAATATTCTTTAGTTAAGATTTAAAGTAGACTAGAATAGAAACCTTAGATAGTATAAGTGTTAGAAATCTTATATAAGATAAAATAGGTTTATACTACTCTACTTTCTAGACTTAACTACAAAGTTGTATCTAGATTATTATAGAAATTAAATTATTTAAATTATAGAGCTTATACTAGCCTACCTTTTTAGCTAATCTATATAACTAAAACCTTTCTTTTATATACTATACGCGTATAAACCTTTTTCTATATAAAGTATTTTACTTCTATCTAGTAGTTTAGCTAACTTAAATAATTGTGTAATTATTTATTCTATAGATTTCTTAGTAACTAAACATAATATATTACGTTAGCTTATTAGTAGAGTATAGACTTATCTATTAGTTTAATTATTCTTATATATAGAAACTTTACGTAAGCGTTAGATTAAGTTACTATTTAAGCTCTAAAAATTAACTTTCTATACTTATTATAGATAGCTAATAGCTAATAAAATAGAAGCTTAAATTAGCTTATAAGATACTTATCTATAAACTATCTATTAATACTCTAAGGCTCTATAGGTAAAGTAAGTAAGATTTATTACTATAAAAAGAAGATATATATATTTTTTTAGATATAAGTAGATAAAGAGTATATAAGCTTATAGTCTAAGCTAAACTATAATACGCTTAAGAGTTCTCTAGAGATTTTTCTTTCTTATATATTTTCTACTATATATTAAACTTTATAGAATTTTAGAAGCTAAATAGTTTTATATAGTATATATTATATAATCTTTTTGTATAATAAGTAAAACCTAAAGTAAAATATAAGAAGTTACTTTTAATATATAATTTAGGTATAATAATTTACTAATAATAGTATCTTAACTTATAAAGACGTTATAAAATTTCTAGAGAAATATTAACAACCTATTAGAATAGTATCTAGATAACTAGTGCTTAGAGTATAAAAATAGTTTACTAATAATCTTTTTTAGTAATAAAAATATTTTAAACAAGATAAAATGATATTTAAGCAATTACTTAAGTATTACTAGTTTCTATTTAATAAGAAAATAAATTAAGTAAAGTAAAGAAGAAGTAGAGTATTTTTAACCTATTATTTAAATAGAAATAGAATTACTTATAATTAATAAGTAGATAGAAAAATAAGACTTTAGTAATATTTATATTATTAAAAAAATATATTATACTTTTAAAACTTTACTTGCCTAAGCTTTAAAATTATTAAGAGCTTAATTTTATATATACTACTAAGTATCTAGTAGATTTAGAAGATAAAAAACTTTTACTATTAATAAAGATAGTAATTTAAAGTTAATAACTTTAAAGATAGATTTCTTAATAATCTAGTATTAGTTTGCTTTACTCTAAATTAATTTATAGTAGTAAAGAAATATACTTCTAGATTTACTATAGAAAGTGTGCTTATTAACTCTACTTAAACAGAGCACCTAATATAGTAGTATAGTTTTTCTAGAAGGTTTACTAAAATAATTTCTAAATATACTTTATATACTAAAAAAGAAGTTAGTAGCTATAAATTAGAAAAAGTATTTTATTCTAGATATACATAATACTAAACAGCTTTTATTAGTTATATATTAGAAAAGGTTAGAAGTTTTTTATAACATAAGATTAGTTTTAAATAATAATATTTACTAAACAAAAATTTTAATTTAGTAGAATTAAAACGTAAAGAATTATTAATAGGTAATAAAAAATAGAATAAACGCTTTAATAAGGTAGATTAAAAATACTTTAGTAAGAGTAATATCTTTGTAAATGTATTTTTACGTCTATAAATTGCTAAACCTAATATACCTAACTTAGAATAAAGTTCTTAATAAGTATAAGTAGAACTAGAAATAGTATTAAACTTTAAGGCTTAACGGTTTAAGGTAGAGTTTTTAAAGTAGAGGTAAAGTAATATAAAAAAGATAAAGTTACTAGTATTTTAAAGTTTAACTAATATTAACTTAAGTGTTAAGATAAAGTTATTATAACTTTTAAATACTTACTAATACTATAACCTTTATAGACCTATTTAGGTTATAAAAAAATAGTAAATATAGAGATATAGTAAGTTAGATAAAGTGTTATTAGAATTAATAAAAGAATAACATCTAAATATACTTTTAGATTTTACTGTCTCTTAGTAGTATTAAGAATATTACGTTTAATAAATAGTTATTAAAAATAAAACTATAAAAGTACTTAAGAAAAGCTAATAAAAGTTAAAAAATATCTATATCTAGTTATAGGCTATCTAGCTCTAACAAAGTAGATACTAAAGCTATTTATAATTTACTTTATTCTTACTAGTAATAACAATATATAAGAAAACCTAGTAATAACAGAGAAGAATATATTAAATATATTAAGAAAATTTAGAAATAGATATTTAAACTAGAATTAATATAGTAGTATACTATTCTATCTATAAATTTATTTTAAGGAATTAAAATTAGTTTCTTTAGAAACTTTAGCTTAATATTCTTTTTTATAAAATTTAAACAAAGTATATAAGCTATTTTAATACTAAAAATAATATTTTTTATAAGACTTTTCTTTTTTTAAAAAAGAATGCTATAGATAATTATAGTTTATTTACAAGGAGTTATTAAAGTAAGAAAGTTATTTTTCTATAGAGTAGAGTTTTATATTTTAAAAATATAAGATAGAAGTAAAAAAAGTAATAAGTAAAAAGTTTAAGATCTAATTAGAGGTTATAAATAATGTAATTCGAGTATATTAGTATTTTACAGACTATAGTTTTTAGTTAATTAGTAATATTATACTAGATTACTATAGTAAGTAGAAAGTAGAAAATAGAAAAACATAAGATAATGCTTTACTTACTATAGTAACTTAATATAATATATTATATTAACCTACTATTATATATAGAATACTCTAGATAGACGTAAAATAGTATATATATAGTATAGAGTATAATATTAAACTTAAATAACTAAGCGTAGTTAAGCAAAATTAATAGCTATAGCTAATAAGATTTAATACTAGCTAGCTAGTAGCGTAATTGTTTAGAGTATACGTTAGGTATAGAGTAGAGAATTCTTAAATATTATATAGACTAATAGTATTAATTTCTACTAAATACGTATAAATACTTACTTATAGCTAGAAATATTTCTATTTATATCTTTATATCTCTAAACCTATATAGAATATAGTTATAGAGAGCTTATTTTAGAAATATAGTATAGCTTTTTAATAGTTCTATTTTATTTAGAATAATTAGAAGAAGATAGTTAAAAAAAGCTTAGAATAAATTTATCTTTCTATAATTAATATTCTAACTCTATAGTTATTTCTTTTTAGTTAAGTAAAAAGATTATTATATATTATACTTAAAATACAAGAATAAAAACTACTTCGTAAAATTATTAATAGCTAGGTATTTCTACACAGCTATTATGTAAAATAGTTATATACTAAAGACGCTAGATTTTAAGTAATTTTAAATAAGATAAATATTAAACTTAAATTTAAGTATTATAGTAAAGTATTAATATAGAGTAAAGTAATAAAACGTAGTTAGAAGCTCTATATAGTAATCTTATTATATATATATTCTTTTAATACCTTATACTTACTATATATAACTATAGATATAATAAAATTCTCTTTCTAACGTTTACTATAGATATAGATAGTAGTAATATACTTATAAAGAATAATAGTAATAAAGAGCATCTCTAATATACTTAGAGGTAGACTTAGAAGTAGTAATAGGCAAGCTATAGAGCTGTATTTCATTTAGGTATAGAATCTCTATTACTAACTACTTCTAGACTAATAAATCAATAGAGTAAATAGTTAGTTCTTTTTAATCTTTTCTTTACTTATCTATTAAATTAAACTATATAAAGAAGCTAAGTAAATTTACATTTTGCTATCTAAATAATAGTTTAAAAAGAGAATACTATATTTTAAACTTAGGCTTTCTTTTCTAAGTTATCTAAATAAAAAAAATAATATTAGATTTATTTTAAAATAAGAAAATAAGACCTATATAAAATATCTACTAATTGTTTACTATATAATAAGTAATAAATAAATAAACCTTAAAGCTATTAAAAAAAAGGTTATAACGTAAAGGCTTCTTACTTTCTTCTTTTAATTCTTCTACTTATATATTCTTAATTAAAACTAAAAATTTTACAATAACTTATCTATTATAACTAATAATAAAATAGTTATTTTAAATAGTAGTACTATAATATAAAATATAGTCTCTCTTAAAGGTAAGTATTACTATTACTTCTATTATAGTTATAATTAGCTAAGTCTATACTTCTTCTAGTATATATTATGCCTTATAGTAACTATTAATATACTTCTACTTTGTTATATTAGTTACGTATTCTGCTATAAGATTATTAATAAGCTTTTAGTATTACTCTATTATCTATACTATCTATCTAACTTATGTTATAAGTAAATTTTTAGAATTTATAATACTCTTATTATTAATTACTATCTTAGATAAAAGCTATTAGAGATAGAGCTTAAAGTAAAGAATTATGTATAATAATAGTAAAAAAAGTAATATACTTCTTAGCTCTAGTTCTAAAGAACTTCTAAACTTAATTATATATACTATTATACTAAAGCATTAATTAGTTATAATAATAAGTAATAAAAAGTTAATAGTTTAATACTTTAATAAGACTTTTAAAGAAAGACTATTACTTACTAATAAAACTATATAAAGTCTAGTTTATTTAAAGTACTATACTAATTCTAAAAGATTATAGAAAGAATGTACTAAAAAATAATTTAATAACTAGTTAATAATTTATAAGAAAGTAAAGAATTCTTAAGCTATTAGAAGTAGAAAGCTACTTATAGTTCTTAAATTCGATTTATTAGGTAAGAAAGTTTAATATTAAGTAGACCTGCTAGTAGTAATAGAATTAATTATTTACTAAACCTTTAGTAATATTAGTAAAGTATTAAGTATTATTACTATAAAAATACTAGTTACTTTAAAAATAAGTAAAGCTTATATAAATTTAAGCAGTACTATAAGTTAACTTTCTACTTTTACTTAGTTAGGTAATAAGTAGTTAAGCTTACTTCTAAGATCTTACTTTAATAAATTTAGTAGTAAGTATAAATTAAAGCTTATTACTTACTACTAATTATAAACTATAATAACTAAGTTTAGACTACTAAGTATTAGGTATATAAAGCTTTCTAATTTAAATAAGAAAAAGATCTAAAAGTACTATTATAGAAAGAAGTAAAGTAGTTTATAAAGAATAGTTAAGTAAATAAGCTAAAAAGGTTAAAGTACTAGCTAAGTACTTTAGTAATATAGTTTCTACTATTATTTACTAGAAGAAGCTAATTACTTAGTATAGTATATTTTTCTTTAGTACTAGTTATTAGTCTTATATACTTTAAGCTAGTATAATTCTTAATAATAAAGCTATACTCTACTTAGCTATTAATAAAGCTTTAATTAGGTTTAATAGTTTTAATAGAACTAATAAAGAAATAGTAAAAGCTAGTAGCTAGATATTTTTTCTAATTAGTACTAGTAGAAGAAGTAGTAAGCATAATTATAGTAGCTATAAATAGAATAGAAAGCGTAGGTATAGCAAGTATAAGTTAAGTAGCTAGAACGTAGTAGAGATTTAGATTAATTTAAATTATATATTAAACTATAGTAGCTTAAGAGCTAAAAAAAAAAGAGCTAATTAAGAGTATAGTTATAAAAGTATAGTAGCAGAAAGCACACTTTAGAAGAACTTTATTTAGTCTAAGAAAAGTATTATTAAATATATTCTAATAAAGTAAGAAACATATAAGTAAGCCTAGTAGTAGTAGCTATATACTTTGTCTAGTTTTTTATAGTTCTAAAAAATCTAAAAAAAAAATTCTATACTTTCTAGTATAGAGGTTAGTTTTAAATTTTATAGAAATAATATATTATATAAACTTCTTAAAATAGTATAAAATATTATACTAAATATTTTAGTATAATAAAAAAATAATATATTAGAAGTACTTATTGTTCTTATATTTCTTTTGTATAAATTTTACCTTTTACTTATTTTATAAAATATAATACTTTTTTATATTATTTTATTTCTATTATTATAAATACTATTACTTACTTATAAGTTTAATAGTTATATAGTATAGATACTAACCTTTTGTATTAAGAATAATACTATTTAGGTAAGTAAGTTTTTAAAGCTTTTATAATAGCTATCTAGAATATAAAAACTATAAGTATATACTAAAGTAAATAAAATATACAAACTACTATCTTTATATACTAAGAAATTCTTAATTAGCTTAAAACGCTATTACTATAACTTATTTCTAGAATATTACAAAATCTGTTAAAAAATTTTCTATACTATATTCTTATTAAAATTATCTCTAGCTATTAAAAAGAATAATTTTAACAAGGTATATAAGTTTAAGTTAAAAGATTAGTTATAAAATTTTAAATTAAAAGTAATAATAAGTTTTATAGCTTTAGCTAAGCGCTATAACGTAGAAGATATCTTTAATATTTATTAAAATACAAATACTATTTAACTAGCTTTAAGCATGTACTTTAAATTAAGAAGATAGGCTAAAAACAAAATAATTATAATTAAAACGCTTTTATTTTATACTTATAACCTTAAGAGCTTTATAAAGAGAGCTAGCTTAGAGCTTAGTACTAAGTTAATAGAAATAGGTTTAAGCGCGAATCTTCTAGCTAAACCTTAGCTAGTATATATTATATTATAGCTTAAGTTTATAAAATAAGTCTACTATAGCTTTATAGCTATTAATTTCTTTTTAAGATAGTATATTAATAGTTTAAATAGTACTTCTAGTATTATTAGCTATCTAAAGTTAGGTACTAAACTACTAATATTTACTTAAGCTTAAGTAAAATCTACACTTATAGGTATTATATATATTTATCTAAGTATAATTATATAGCTAAAAAGTACTCTTTAAACCTTCTAGTAAATCTCTATACCTATATTATATATTCTATTAGCTACTAAGCTTTAAATATTTATTATTAATAAGTATTATTAATTAACTTATTAATTTTAACTTATAGCTTAACTATTAATAAAAGAGAGTTTAATAAAAGTAAGTATTAGAAACAAGTTTATAAAAGAGTAAGTAATTAATATAATTTAAGATACTTAATATTAGCTAATAAATCTTTTAAAGAAGTTTTTGTTTTATCTATAACTTAAAAAGTAAGTTTAGTATAGCTATTAGCTACTAAGTAGAATCTTAGAGGCAAGAAAAGCTATTATTAAAATTACCTAGTTAGGTTATCTATTAATTTAAATTATAGTCTTATTAATTTAAGAAAAATAGAATATTAAGTTAAGATTTTATTAGAAATCTAAATAATTAGCTACTACTTACTAAACTTACTACTTAATAACGTGTACTAAAGCTAGATATATAAATAATTAGTAATTAAAGTAATTATAAAGTTACTTATAGTAATAGAGTAGTATATATACCTAGAAAAGCTAATCTACTAAAGTTTTAAAGTAAAAAGCTTTTTATAAAGAAATAAAGAATTTTACTTTATTCTTTTAATTTACTATAATAACCTTAAGTTTTATAAAAGTAGATAAATAATATACTTTACTAAAGTAAGTACTAAAACAAGAGAAGTAAGCTATGTAAAATAGCTACTTTCTCTTTATAATAAATTTAGCTATAAGATTAGCTAATAGCTAAGTTTTCTAGTTTATATAGTAGTAGAAAACCTATAAATAAAGTGTTTAAGTATAGTCTTTAAATTATTATTAATAGCTTATTAAAATCTAAAAAGAGTAAAAATAAAGAGTTTATATCTTTTAGTAATTAATAAGATAGTAATAGTACAAGTAGTATAAATATAGTAATTATAAGATAAAGTAAAAGGTTAGTTTAGATTAACTCTAATAAGTGTTAATCTTTAAGTCTTTAAGAAGACTAAACTAATTAAGGTAGCTATAAAACTATAGACTTAATTATTATAGTTACTATTCTTAGTAAGTATAGGCTAGAAGCTACTTACTAACACTAAAGTAATTTTTAACAGCTAGCTAAGCTATAGAAGTAACTACTCTAGTATTTAATATATATACTCTATTAAATTTCTTTTAAAGAAAAAATTAATTAGCTAGATAGAAATAGAACTTAGATAAGAATCTATAAATTATAAGTTTAAAATTAGCTATTTCTATTAATTTAACTAAAGACTTAGAATAACTCTCTCTTAAAATCTAAAGCTTTAATTATAATTAATAGTAAGTTATAGAAATAAAACTTTATTAATGCTAATTATATAGTAGCGCTTACTATATATAATTCTTTTTACTATTATAGTTATTACTATTTTAAGTAGTCTAAAGATAAGATAATTAAATATTATATAAGTATTTCTTAATATAAGAATTATAGTAGAGAACTTAGTAGTTTATAAAAGACTTAGATATATAAGAGCTAATAGTTTCTAAGTTAGATCTTAGTTACTCTAAATAGTACTTAGCAAAGAAGAAGTAATTAAGAAATAAAGATTAGAAAAAAGTAGATAAATTACTAAACCTTTTATTAGGTTAAGCTAATATAACTACTAACTTACTACTAACTTACTACTAACTTACTACTAACTTTCTATTTACTTACTACTAATACTTACTACTATAATTATTGCTACTTCTTTAACTATTTATATAGTTTTTAGACTAAGTATAATAATAAGCTTCTTTAGTAGTAAAATTTTTTACAAAAGCTATAAGCTTTAAATAATTATACTTAGTTTTAAGTTCTTTATACTATTACTAAGTCTTACTAAGAAATTACTATATATAGTAATAGAATCTATAACTTATACTACTAGATATTAAGCTATTAGATCTATTATAGTAGAATATTAATATAGAGTAGAGTAATAAAACGCAGTCTATTAACTCTATATAGTAATCTTAATATAGATATATTTTCTAAACACTTTATATTTACTATAATATAGTAGTAGATATTAATAAAACTCTCTTTATAATATTTACTATAAATATAGTACTTTAATAATAATAGTAATATACTTATAAAAAGTAATAGTAATAAAAGCTTCTTTAAAGAACTTAGAGAACTTAGAAGTAGTAATAAGTAAGCTATAAAGCTATAGAAATATTAAAATTCTAAAAATATATATCTAAATAAGCTTTTAGAGCTAGATAAAGGCTAATAGTAATAATAAGTAGCTCTTATTAGTAAAAGAGCTAAGATTTAGAAAGTAGTATAATATTAACTAAAAGCTTCTCTATTAGCTATAAAAGTAGATAGATAACTATAGTTAGTATAAAGGTAAATAATTTTATAAAAGTTAATACTATAGTTTAGAGAATAGCTATTTTGCGTAGTATTTATATAAAAGCCTACGCACTTAAATAATACTTCTCTTTAATATTAATATTATTTTTTACTTCTTAATACTTTTATCTCTATTTTTTAATATACTCTACTTCTTTCTTAATAGATAATACTTAGTCTAAATTAACTTCTCTTTTATACTTATAGAGAATGTTCTTATCTTTAATAATATCTAAATACTTAGCGTTATAAAAAACGCTAACTTAAATAACTTTACTATATTTATAAGTAGCTTAACTAACGTTAATATTTATACTAGCTACTCTTTAATAAGTATTATATAAACTTTAGCTATAAATATAGAGCTTATATAGCGCTTTAGAGAGCGCTTTTACTTTAATAGTATTAATATTATAAAGTAGATTAATAAGTTAAAGCTAGTAGTAAGCTTATATCTTCTAAGTATATAGATTCTTATCTATATAGACCTTTCTTTTACTACTTATATAATTACTTTAGAGTAGCTTTTATAACTCTAAGTACTAGACACTAAACTTATAGCTAGTATAAATAAAGTACTAGTAACACTTAATTTTTTTTTTTTTTTTTTTTTTTTTTTTTTTTTATTTAGAGTCTTAAGCTTTTACTTATTAGAGTATGCTGCTATTCTGTTATAAATTCTGTGTTTTTAGCAATAATAAGTGCTTTACTCTGCACTTGTAACCTGTAACATAGTAACACTTAATAAGTAGGTATTTATTAACTTTATAGTAAGTAGTAGATTTAATAGCTAAAAGTAGGTAGTACTTTAACTAATTTAGAAGGCGCTAAATATATAAAGAGTAAGGTATTAAGCTATAAAAATAGTTATATAATATAGTAGCTAATATAGCTAGCTTATAGATAATTATATATAAGATATAAGTTACTAGTAATTATATAGACTTTATATAGGTATCTTAAGTTAGTTTAGAGGCTTTATACTAGTATTAGACTTACTAAGTTACTTTTTAGTATTAGTAGTTACGTAAAACGCGCTTTAATACTACTAGTTAATAATCTAGATAGCTATTAGTATTATATTATAAATATAAAGTAGTTAGTATATTATAATTAGACGTATAGTAAATATTATATTAGTATAAGTAGTATAAGTATAAGTATTATAAGTTATAAATCTAGGCTTATATTAGAGATTTTTTAAGTTTAAATTTAGAGTTTAATATAGTAACGCGTTATTACGTAATAATATAATTACGTAATCTTAGAAATAGTATACTATAGACTCTATCTCTTAGGCCTAGAGAGAGCTATTAGATCTATATTAACCTAGCTAAGAAAGCTAGAACTTATATTAACGCTACTATAATTAGTACTAATTATACTAATTATAATACTATCTCTATAATAGCTATAGCTAAAACTAAGATATCTAATATAAAGAGACTTATAACCTAAATAAGCGCTATATTAATATAAGTCTACTTACTAATAATACTAATTTTATAGCTAATATAAATTACTACTATACTTAGACTTAGTAAGTACTTAGCTAGGTATACTAAATAGTCTACTAGAATAGAGTAGATTATAGCTAAAAACTTATAGTAATAGTAAAATACTATTTAAGAGTTATATATATTAATTAGATACTATCTCTAGCTAATTATATAGTAAGAGCTAAGCGCTAGTAGATAAAGCGTTAGCGTATTTCTTTTCTTTCTCTTAGTTACTATTCTTCTTATTACTTATATATAAGGCACTATTATAGTTATTCTTAGAGCTAGATTATTTATACGCGTAGTTATTAATAAAGTTTAAATTTAAATTATTAGACTTTATTATAATAGTTTACTATTACTCTATCTAGTAAAGTAAGAACTTACTATAGATATAATAAAACTACTATAATAAACAAAGTTAAGTTAAAAGAAAAGTAGAGATAAGAATTAATAAACTTTTTAGTATAAAAGCTTAAAAGTAGAAGTATTCTAAATAGATAAAAAAGTTTTTAAAGAAGCTTATTAGCTTAAAAACAATAGGCGTCTAAATTAGAGTTAAAGAGAATAATTATAGTAAAGAAGAGAAAACTTTAAAACTTATTATTATTAATAAAGTTTTATAGTTACGTTTAAGTGCGTACTTATAAAAGTAGCTAGTATAGCTTAATAAGCTATTAATTATACTATAAACTTTATCTAAAAGAAGCTAAAAGCCTAGATTCTACTAGTAAAATTATATTTTACTAGTTAAGTACTTAGATTCTTTTAGCTATTAGCTAGATTTTACGCTATTTTAAGAGAGCTTTTAATATAATTAAAGAGATTTGTTAGCTATTAAACTATATCTAGAAAGGTAATAGCTTACTACTACTAGTATTAAGTATAATTAAATACTTAAACTTAACTATAATTTACTACTATACTAAAGATTCTTAAGCTTACACTCTACTAAAGTATATTAATTATAGTAGATTTTATAGAATTATTTTTAGTATATTATATTATTACTTCTACTACTCTTAAAAGAATATTAAAGTTAGAAAGTAGTTATAATTTTCTAATAATAAATATATAATTACTTAGCTCTTAGGTATATAGCTAGAATATTATTCTAGTTTTCTTATAAAGTAATTTATTATAATATACCTAAATATCTCTTATCTTTAATTATATCTCTAGCTCTAATATAGCTTCTAAAAACTAATATATATAATAGAGCTATAAGTATTTCTATAGTTATAAATACTATTATTATAAAATCTATTTATATATAAAGGTTTATATTAATAAAGCTCTTCTAGATTATAATAGAATATTAATACTACTATATAGCTAGATAGGTTTTTAAAACCTAAATATATATATATATTATAAAATAATTTAAACATTTATATAATCTATACTAGTATTTTAGTAAGTACTACTATTTAGTTAATACTTTAACTTTAAAAAGTTTACTATTCTTTTACCTATAAGAATATATTTTAGCTAGATTTTATATACTTTAACTTAGTATTATACTTTATAGTATATAGATTATTAGTATTTTATCTATTAAGCTCTTATAGTACTTAGTAGATATAGCTAAAAGTAAATACTTTTAGTAAAAGCTAAAAACATATAGATAGTATAAAGTAGTATTTTACTAATAGCTTTAATCTAGAGCTTAAGTAGTAGTAGTAGCTAATAAAATCTACTATAGCTTACTAAAGTAGTCTATCTATTAACATTATAAGCTTTAATACTTAAGTAAAGACTATTTTTCTATAAATATATAAGACTATTAAATATAAACTTTCTTTTCTCTAGATAGAATTAACTAACTAATATAGATATACGCACGTGCTTTTAATAGGTAATTTAAGAAATATTTAGTATATAATAAGAATTAAAGATTAAAGTAATAAATATAGTAAGTATTATTAAAAAAGATTAGATTAGTAGAGTATATTAGTAAGAAAGATAAAAAGCTAAGTTATTATTAATATTATTTATATTTGTATAGTTATATCTATATTATAAGTATAAAATATAATATTAATATTAGTACTAAGTACTAATTACAAAGTTTTAAATAAATACTACTACTTTTATATACCTAAATCTAGAGTAAAAAGCTATACTAATTAGATTTTTATATTAGTAGACTTGTATCTAAATAGTTTATAAAGTTAAACTTACTTAGTCTATACTTAGTAATAACTATAGTAGTCTTTTTAGAAGTAAATATAGAAAAACCTTTACGTAAATTAGAGAAAATAAGTACTTTTATAGCTTATAGTACTATATTAATAGATAAGTTAGGTATATAAGAGATAAAATAATTTTAAGAGTATAAGAAAAATTAAAAAGATCTAAAAGATATAAGAAAAAGAAGATCTAAAGAATTAGAAATAGAAGAGAGATAGAAAGATAAGAAGAAGAGAAAGGTAGAGAAGTTTACTTTCTATAACTATAGCTTAAGAGTCTAGTATAATTCTTAATATAAGATTTTTCTATTATCTTAGAATAGCTATTACCTAGTAAGCTTTAAGCTATTACTAACTAAGACTTATATATTACTATACTTTAATACTTTTCTTCTTTATAGCTTTCTTTTAGATATAGCTTCTTATATATTTTAGTTATATATTACTATCTTCTTATAGTTTAAGCTTTTTTTACCTTCTACTTCTATATAAAGCTTTTAGAAAGTAATATAATATATATATAACTTTAGAAACTTTTTATAAAGATATATATAATATATAAGTACTCTATTTTACTTCTTTCTCTTTAGTTTCTAAGTTATATTCTAGCTTTTTATATATTTTCTTTTATATAGAGTTTATAAGTATTAAACTCTATAGCTAAATTTAAATTTCTAGAACTTAAAAAAAATTGTTTATACTATTATATACTATAATAGTAAAGTATTAATCTAAAGTAGAAGAATAATACGTAATTAGTAACTCTATAAATTAATCTTATTATAAATATATTCTCTAAATATATTATATCTACTATATATAACTAAATAGATTTTAATAGTTCTTTCTATAATGTTTACTATATATAAAGTACTTTAATAATAATAATAATTATAATAATAATAATATACTTACAAAAAGTACTAGTAATAAAAGCTTTTTTAGTAGACTTTAAAGTAAACTTAGAGTTACTAATAGAGAGCTAAAAAGCTATAAAAATATTAATATATTATTTACTTAGAATCTAAAGTAAAAATAAGCTTTCTAGAACAAATACTATAAGTAATAATAGAAAGGTCTTAGTATAAATAGTAAAAAGTAGAGAATAAAGTATAGTATAATATTTAATAAAAGTCTTTCTATTAGCTATATAAGTATAGAGAAAACTTTTTAAAAAGAAGTATAAAACTATAGTACTATATAAAAAATATTTATTTAGTAATAGAGTTAAATTATAGTGTAGAAAATAGTAGTTTAGAAAAAATTATATTAAACTTTACATATAGAAAATACTTCTTTTTATTTTATATCTTTTTTAATATTTTTATATACTTTAAAGCTTTTAAAAATCTACTAATATATCTACTTAATATAAAGAGCTTTCTATACTAAACCTTATTTTTAATACTTACTACTAAAGCTCTTATTCTATAAAATACTTAAATATTACTACCTAAAAATATAAGAAGAATTTCTACTTTAGTAAACTTTACTAGCTAAACGCGTAGTATATTCAGCTTTCTAATTCTTTTTAGAAACTTTAAAATTAAAGATAAATAATATTTAGCTATAAAGATAGAACTATAAAAAAACTTTTATTAAGATAATAAGAAGTAAATTAAAGTAGTTACTAATAATAGAAGACACTTTATAATTTTATATAATATAGATATATATAATAATATCTAAATATCTTTTTCTTAGAAATACTATTACAATTATAAAAGAAAAGTTTAATTAGCTTAGTATATTAGATAAGAAGCTAAGTAGTATAGAGCTAGTAACCTAAAATTAGCTTAACCTTACTAAGCTTAAAGTAGGTAATAAATTCTTTAGCTTAAGATAGGTAGCGTTTTTCTTACTAGAGAAAGTAGTATATATATAGTATAGTATTAAGCTATACTAATAAACGCGAAATAATAGATTAAGTAGATAGTTAGTATAAGAAAAAATAGTATAATATTACTATTATAGCTAAGCTTAGAGATAATTATATATAAAATATAAATTATCTAGTAATTATACAAGTTTTATTTAGATATTTTAGATTAACTTAGGCTTTATACTAGTAGTAGGCTTACTAAGTTATTATTTAGAGTTACGTAATTATATAAAACTAGTATTAGTACTACTAGTTAGTCTAGATAGCTATTAGTAGTATATAATAAATACTAAGTAGTTAGTCTATTAGAGTTACGTACGTTATACTTATTATAAAGGTAATATAAGTATAAGTATTATAAGTTGTAAATCTAGACTTCTATTAAAGATTTCTAAGCTTACTATTAAGTCTAATATAGTTATATATTATTGCGTAGTTATATAATTACTAAATTACTTAGTTTAAAGAAAAGTACGCTATAGGCTCTATCTTCTAGGTCTAGAGAGAACTATTATATACTATAATATAAGATTAAAGAAAGTTTATCTATATAATAATTATATACTATATTACTAAACTATATTTTATTTATATTTTAATACTAGTATATTTAATAAAGTAATAAACGCTATAAAAATAAATTATTCTTAAAAGCTATAATTTAGTATACTAGTGTTTTAAGCTATTATTATTAATATAACTAATAAGTTTAAACAGCTATATTATAGTAGTATTTTATAGCGTAAGCTTTATACTATTAGTAGAAACCTTTAAGGCTTTAAATAAAAGAAAGAACATAGCTTTAATATATATATAGCGCTTTAGAAAAGTATATTAGTAGAATTCTTAATATACTTTTAGTAGTATAGACTTCTTTTTCTACTAATTAAGCAAAGCTTTATTTAGAAAACTTACTACTAAAATAAATAGAAGATAATTTTTTAATAAGACTAAAGACTCTAATAAATATAGAAGATATAAAACTATAGACTAATAACTATATATATTAAGGTATTAGTATAGAATATAACTAAGTTAATAAAAAAAAAAAGTCTTAGTATCTTATAGAGTAAAAAAAATTCTATAAGCTTTTCTTAAAGCTTACTATAGTTAAAGAAGAAGTAGTTACTTTAGAATATTAGAATCTCTTTTTAGTATATACTAAATAGATTAATAAATTTTATGTAATATCTTTTTTAAAAAAGATTATTCTAGAGCTATTCTACTAAAAATAGTATAACTAGAACTATTATTAGTAGAGAATAGAGAAAACTTACACTTTGTTTAAAAAAAAGTTATAAGTAGAAGAACAAAATTATAGATAATAACTAATAAAGCTTTATATATTATCTAGAGATAGAATAAATGTTATAGATAAGAAAATCTTTAGTACTAGTAAGTTTAGTAAATATATTAATAACAATTGTTAAAACACTAGTACTATAGAATGTAAACTTTTACTACTAGTAAAGTTTTAAGATATTTTAAAACTCTTAGCACTTTTATAATTCTAATATATACTATATAATTTAAAGCTTTTATCTTATTTAAGGTCTAGTTATAAATTACTCTTATATAGAACTATAGCATAAATCTTTTAAACTAGAGTTTTAACTTCTAAGTTAAAGCTATAGTTTTTATTAGTAATACTTCTATATTACAAAACTAGTTTTAAAAGTCTTTAGTTATAAGGTATTAGTATATATAAAGAATATATTAATAAAAGCTACTAATTAAAAGAAAAGTATTAGTAGTATTATAGAGTAAAATAATAGTACTTATAGAAATAGCTTAAGAGTTTAAAAGTTATATTAGGTTAAGTTAATATATAGTAAAAAGAGACTAGTAACTTAAAAAGAAAAGAAGTAAGAGATATTACTCTACTTATAGAGCTATTAAGATTAATTAATATAAAATAGAAGTAGGCTTTCTAATTAGTAAATTATAAGTTAGCTTCTAGTTAGCTTTAGATATAATTATAGAAAGTATAAAGATTAGCGTTTTAGAACTAAAGTAGTAAGATAATAAAATATTTTATTTAGTTACTATTCTAAGTCTTAGAAATAAATTGTTTAATTCTAGATTATAATACATATCTATAGTATAAACTATTAGATATAAATACTAAAGATAAAAGTAAAATACTATAGATAGAAGTAGAAAAGCTTATATAGAAATTTAGATATAAAATAATTACTTATATAAAAAACAGAAAACTCTAGAAAGACTAGATAGTATAAACTCTAAAGTCTATATAAGCCTTATTCTTTAAAAGTTTAAGATACTACTTATAAGCTTAGTAAGAGAGTAAAGTAGCTAATTTTGTTAAAAATTACTTAAGATTATAATTCTATATTAATAGTATATAGCTATTCTATAAGAAATGCTTAGTATATTACTTTTCTCTAAAACGTTATAGAAGTATAGCGTATATTTATAGAATTTATTATAATAATACTAGATACTAGAGTATTATAAAGAGTATTAAAGTTATAAAGATTATTAATAATATATATATATTTTATAACGTAGGTTTAATATAGTAAAGATTATCTAAAAGAATAAGGTTTTTATCTTAAGCCTAAAGACTACTTAGATATCTACTATTAGAACTAGAAAAGCGCTTTCTAGTACTTATTATCTTTAGATAGATAAATAAACTAAGTAACTTAATTATATACTAAAAGCTTATCTACATATCTATACTATATATAAGAATAAAACTATTAATTATGCTTAGTTCTAGTATAAAATATATATACTAATAAGCTTTCTAACTCTTTAAGAGAAACTCTATACTATATATATTATAAGAAAAGTGTATTTTCTAAATATATACTCTTTCTATTTAGAAGAGTAATATAGCTATTATTTCTCTTTGTAGATTAAAAATAGTATAGAAGATACTAAAGGTAATATTAGATAAATTATTATACTATAGTACTCTTTACATAAATAAGATATTAGAAATACTACTTTAGCTTATAAAAGATCTAATAAAAGATTTTAATATTAAGAAATTTAATAGAAAGCTCTATAATATTAATATTAAACTAACTTAAGTTAATAATAAGATTAGACTACTTATCTTTATACTTAACCTTTTTTTTAGATATTAGAGTATACTTATAATTTTGTATTAAGATATAAGTCTAAGTAAACCTTTAAAAAGTATTTAAAAAATCTTTTATATTAAATTAGAGAAACTTAATATCTCTAAAGTACGCTTAATAAAAAGAAAGATATAATATAGCACTAGATAAGAGTACTTTATTAACTAGATATAAAATTATAATAGAAATATAATAAATAAACTAGAAATAGAATTCTTAAATTAAAAACTATATTTTAAAAAAGACTATAATTAGAAATTAACACGTTACTAATCTTAATTACAATTAATATAGTATATAAATAAATTAAATTAGTAAGTTAGAGAAAGTTGTTAAGTAGAAAAAAAATTAAATTTTACTAGCTCTCTTTATACTAGAGGCTAGATAAAGTATATCTTTACGCGTCTATATCTCTACTAATCTTACTATTTTCTTATTTCTTAGTAATTATAAAAATATAGCTACTAGTAGCTTTTTCTTATTATTAACTTTTTATTAGTACTTTTTATAAGTAGAGTCTAAGATATTTAAAGATATATATTATTATATCTATTTTAACTAAGTATATTTAGTATATTCTATATAAATATTTTATACTAGAGAATAGATAAAGATTCTAGAACTATAATAGGTTGAAAATACAATACTTTAATACTTAGATTAGATAATTATAGAGCGAAAGTAGAACTAATAATATAAAAAGAAAATATAATAATAACTTTACCTATATAATATCTTATATCTCTATTATTAACTATAACTTACTTTATATTAAAGTTTAAAGATATATAATTAAAAGATAGAATTAATATTATAATAAAAGCTAGAGAATACTAAATAATTAGTATAGGTATTTTTAGAGAATAATAAAGTATAGTTAAAGTACTAAAGTGTAGAAGTGTAGTATAGCTTTATATCTAGTTATTTATAACTAAAAGATACTAAAGTATAAAAGTTTTATCTTATTTTAATATAACTAGTTAAGCTACTAACTATACTAAGCTTTAGTACTTATTTAAAATTACTAATAGATTTATATATAAATATAATACTTATTAGTATAGAGCTTTAATAATATACTTTTATAGTTTAGTAGATTTAATTTTATTACTCTATAAGTAGATTATAAGGTAGTCTATAGGTAAGAGCTATTTAGCTTAGAATATATAGAATAGAAGTAGATACTTCTACTAGTAGATTAAAGCTACGTGCTTATTAGCTATATATAATAATTTTGTTACAGAGATTACTATTTTAGAGCTATAGTAGTAAATTTATATAATATGTTATATTAGGTTACTACTCTAAGTCGTAGTAAGAAACTTTAAAACTTTATATAGTTATATAATATATAAGGTATATATTACGTCTATAGAAGCGCTTACGTAAGTAAGTAGATAAAGCTAATAAGTAATCTATAGTAGTAGTTAGCGTAGACTTTTAGAATCTACGCTACCTTATACCTTAAAAAATCTAATTACTACTTTCTAGCTACGCTAGAAAGTAGAGTAGCTTAATTCTATCTAGAAATATATAATATTTTCTAAGATCTTAGTATTCTATTTAATAATTATACTCTATTATTATTCTTCTTTTAAATACTATTTTTACTAATAATACTATTATAATATCTTCTTATTATATTTACTATTTTTACTCTATATACTTATACTTTCTAGATAAAAAATTTTAATATCTAAAAAGATATTATAAGTGAAACTTATCTAGATTAAGAAACTATTACTAATAATAGACCTCTCTAGGTCTAAGAGATAGAGCCTATAGCGTACTTTTCTAAAATTAAGTAATTATATAATAACGTATTACTATATTAGACTCTAAAAGTAAACTTAAAAAACCTTTAATATAAGTCTAGATTTATAACTTATAATACTTATACTTATACTACTAATATAATATTTACGATACGCCTAATTATAATACGCTAACTACTTTATATTTATTCTATATTACTAATAGCTATTTAGACTATTAACTACTAGTACTAGTACTAACTTTATATAACTATATAATACTAAAAAGTAATTTAGTAAGTCTACTACTAGTATAAAGTCTTTAAACTAACTTAAGATACTTATATAATAGTTATATAATTCTTATATAAATACTAGTAACTTATATTTTATATATAGTTACTTATTAGCTTAGCTATATTAGCTATATTATATAACTTCTACTTACTATTTATATTTACTTTTACGTACTTACTTACTTACTTATTTACTTATACTTTATTTATACTAATAACTTTTAAGCTCTTATAACTATAGTCTAAACTTTATAATAATACTTAAGTTGTAAAGAATAGAGAGGTAACAATAACTATTCTCTAATAATAGAATATAGCTTTATTAGAACAAAGTAGTTAAATACTATAATAAATAGTATAACTAATAAAGATTGTAATAAAGTAATTACAAAGTAGATAATAGGTAAAAAGTAATAATATTATTGCTAGGTAAAGAATAACTATAGAGAATTACTATTTCTTTTATAGAAAATAGCTACTAGAATAATTATGTAAATATTTGCCTATTTCTACCTAAAGATAAAGATTTATAATTAAATTTACTTAATTTCTATTAATTTCTAGATTTATAATCTAAGTCTGCTAAATCTTTCTTATCTTCTAGATTTATAATCTAGACTAGTACTAATTATATTAGTCTATGCGTTGTATTATATAGACTAATGATTAGTTTATTACTAGATCTTTTAGTAATTGCAGAAAGAGAGATAAGAAGATAAGAGTTATTAAATTACGTAAAAACTCTAATATTAACTAGGCTAAGATAAATAGAAGTGTTTTAGAATCTCCTAGTGTAGCAGATTAAAACTAGCTACTAAAATCTTAATTACGTAAGCAATTAGATTTACTAGGAATTTTTCTAATTTATTAAGAAATTATAATAAGTGTAATCTTAATAAAGCTTAATAATAATAAAAAGATAATAATAACTAAGTTATTATAATCTTTACACACCCTCTTAAGCTGCAGTTTTTAACAACTAAATAATAAGAAAATATAAGTAGTTTTTATAACTAACTTATTAATAACAATTTATATAAGAAGTTTTAATAACTATCTTAAAACTAAAAACCTATTTCTATTTCTATTTCTATTTGCT